>PVLD010016012.1:0-46526 GCA_004027595.1 Dinomys branickii | reverse complement strand
GCTGTTGCTCCAGTTCGCGCAGCACTGGCTGCGGGGGTGGGGTTCTGAGCGGGATCCCGGAGCGCTGCCCGGTTTGGCGCAGTTTGTCCCAGTAGTGCGTTCTCTGTCGGGTTCAGGAGCTGAAGCCGTTCTTCCCTCCGTACTCGCTCTCTCGGCTGGTCGTCTTCTTCCTGGAAGTCCTCATTTGTGTCTTCATATTGCTATATTTCATTGTTTGGGTGGTAATCCTCTGGGAGGTTCTCTCTCTGCTGCCTACCCGGTCGCCATCTTCCCGGAAGTCCGGACTTGCCCTCTTAAACCATGAGTCAAAACACACCTCTTTTTACTTCAAAGTCAATTGCTTCCGTTATTTTGTTACAGTGATGCTAAGTTGGCTCATACATCAAATAACTTCCTCCTGGTATTCAGCTCTTACGTGTCTTCCTCAGCAAAGCCTTCAAGGAACAGACTCAATTACAGCCCAAACACTTGGATATGCTTTGTCATTTCCCCTGGATGAGTTGAAGCACACACAGCACAGTACTATATGACCTTGTTTTACTGACTTGCTCGCTATTCGGTCCCCCTCCCAGCATGGTGAGATGCCAATGCCACTAGAGAAGTTGGTGTTGTCTTGGACCTAGTCCCCCTACAACACTCAAAAGAGGTATAGCCCAATACTGACAGGGACATCTGATTGAGGTAGGGTCATTGCTCTTGACAGGCACACAGTTCTGTGTTCTGTTATGCCCAAGATGATCTCAGCTATAAGATGTTACTGTGTGTGACACTAAGAAAGAAAAAGATACTATTAATTAAAGTCTGACCTGTCAATGACAGAGATAAAACCCAACCCCGGAGATGTTAAACTGTGGGAAATGGGTAAGATAGATATAGAGAAAAATGGCAAACACTTCAATAGAAAGAGCACTGCATAAGATTCTGTTCTTGAAGAACTCTCTTGACTCCTGTAAGGAACAACAAAGAAGCTGTAGCACTGACCCTAAGCATAATTCTAAGAGTATGAAGTTTCTACAGGGACAGAGTGAACAGAGAGGACAGACTGTGTGCCAAGGAGGACCTGTGGGTGAATCCAATGTGACTGTAACAAAGAACATTCTGATCATTTCCAGGGATCATGACAGTGTCACTGATCTTCAGAACCTCAGCATAAGCCAGGCCACCAAATGTCATGTGGTCTACTAAATCTCCCAACTTCTGTATGGACCTCTCCCTCGCCTACAATGCACTTACATCAAGATTCTTCCATTTCATTTTTCTTTACAATGACCCTAGAAGGCCGGCAGACAGGCAAGGGAATTGAGGTTCAAGGAAGTTAAATGATTTGCCCAAGGTCACATTGATAATTAGTACCATAGACAGTATGTGGACAGGGTCTCCTAACACCATGGCCAGACCTCTAGCCACATATTCGGTTAACTTGCACCTAACCTAAGCTAATTACAGAACTGGCATTCAAATCATTGTTTAACAAAGTTGAACTGCAGTTACTTCAGCTGATGAACATTCTGGAAGATTCAGAAACATATCAAATAAGTGCATGAGTGCCCTGAAGGCAAACATATAACATCTTGGTCCTGATTCATCCATTGAAGTTTCCCACCTCCAACATCCTTGTCCCCATTCTGGGTAAGAAGTCATTTTCATGTGTATAAGCTATTGAGCCCGGGAGAGAAAAGGTCTGGACTCCTTTGGGGGCGCATTTTGGAGCACTTTGCTGTTTTCTTAAAGCTTGGGGAAGAGTAAGTGGTAATCAATAGTGAAATCCGCCTGAATCTTGAAGGCTCAATGAAGGTGCTTTTGAAGCACATCACAGAGCTTGATTTTCTGTTATTTAGTGCCAAAAGTTATTACCTCAGCAGCAGTGTGATGTCTAATTTATACCAAATTGTTAGCTGAAATCTATTAAAGTTTATTAGCACCATCTCAGAATACAGTAACATCTCACTGGTTCTGCTTCTGTTGAAATTGACCAGCTGGTTTAACTCTATTAGTTTTGAGGCTGAGATAAACTGGAGTCCGTGGAAGACAGCCACGGCTCTGCTGGAGAAGGAAAAGCAGTTGACACTTGACATATCTGGGGTGTTAGTGACTACCTGATTGCTGCAGGCTTCATCTCCCTGGATCCAGCCTTGCCCCTGTTATTCCATTATAGCTAGGATGGGAAGCTGTCCTCAGAATGCAGAGAGCAGTTGTCGATGTGGTAGCACTTAACAAGACAGAGGGAGACGCTCCCAAAAGAACTACACAAGGATGACTTGGACCAACTTGGTTTGCTTTTCAGGAGAAACTGATTTTATAAAACATTTTCCCAGATTGCCAACAAATCCAGGCCTTCTCAAGGGCACATCGAATTGGATTGAGAAAGTGCAAAAGATTTAATGCTACCAGTGGAGAGATATTCTGATCTTAGGTCCATCCTATCTCCACCCTGGATTCACCCAGGACCTCAAAGAAATCCAACCACAAACATGTGGAAGTATTTAAGTAGAGGCTGAAATTCTCTACCATGGTACAGAATGTCTGATTGTCTGCAACAGCCTGGATCTCCCTTCTTTTACCAATACAAAATTAATGCACTGATTAGATATTTACTCCATGCTAAAGCTGTCCTGTGGGGAATAGGCTGGCAATATCCCTGTCCTCAGACAGACAACTCTCTAGTGGAGGAAGACAAAGAGGAAAATGTGTCCACATCACACCACTGCACTGTGGCATGATTCAAGTTCAACAAAAGATACAGAGAACAATATTTATAAGGAACTCTAATTGAGGTAATGTCATCGGAGAAACCATATCTGAAAAGATGGGATTAAACTAATTGTTGAAAGAGAAAGCAGGGAGAGCTTTAAAAGAGAAAAGAAATCAGACAGACAGAGAATGAGAGAGAGAGAACATAGTAGAAGTAGAAAGTGTTACTAATAGAATGAAAATCTCACTATAAAACCTCAATCAGAGAAAACCTGGGGGAAGTTTAATAAACTAAAATGAAATTCTGGGGCTCATTCATGGGGAATGCCAGAAAGCAAGGTGGGGGCAGCAGCTGGAGAGAGAGATGGGGCTGGAATACACACCATTTGGTATGTCATGGATTTTATCATATATAAAATTGGAGCCACAATCAATGAAAGGGTACAAAATAAGGAAATGATATGATTAACTTACAATTTAAGAGGATTGCTCTGTACTGCAGGGTAAAAATTGGGGGGAGAGGAAAGCCAGGAGCAGAAGCTGGTGAGTTGGAACACTGTTCAAGCTGGCCAAGAAAGTGTGGTGACTCGTTTTGAACACATAGAGATCTAAGAGAAAAGTTGACCAGACACACAGCTAGTTAAAGCTGTAACCAGCACTAGAGTCCATGTCTCTGGATTGTCCAACTAGGTCTTTAAAACTGACCATACTCTCATGGTGCACACAGCAAAGGAAGATGACTGAAGGGAGACATAGGAGGGTCATTAGGAAAATACATCTAGCATGCTGTGCTTACTTTAGATTGTACCGTCCTGAAGGTCTGCACACAATGTTCTCTCCAAAATGAAATTTCCATGGCAAGTGAAATCAGCAGAAGCATACTGTGAATCATTTGGATGAGCACCTTCTAACTGAGTTCAGCCAGACTATTTCAGAAAAGACCTTTGCTTTTGCCATTTGTCACCTTGCAGGCTCCAAAGACTACCACCTTTGCTCCCTGCAGAAGAGATGAGAGAAGAATCCAGTGCGCAGACTCACAAGAAATGATAAATTCATGCCAAGCAAGAGAAATGGAGAAGGTAGAACCAGTATCAGTACATGGTCTCCAGGTCTCCTACCCCAAGAGAGCCTGTGTCGAAGGTCAAAGTAAGAACAATCATATTTAAAGAGAGATTCCATTTGAGCCAAAGAGCATTTTATTTGTCAACTGTTTGTGACTTTAATGAACTACCTGATGCAGGCTATTTATGAAGAAAAGGAGATTTACTTAGCTCATAATTTTAGAAAGTCAAAGCCTAAGGTCAGGGTGGGACACTGGTTTGGTTTCTCATGAGGGTGGCAGACACATTGTGGCAGGAGTGAATGTTGGAGTCAGTGGTCACATCCCAAACAAGAGGGAAAGAGAATATTTTCCCACAATCTCTTTTGAAAACAGCTGACTAACCTAACGTCATATTGCTAGGCCCCAACCCTTAAAGCCTCCATAGCACTTTCCAAAACTGCTACCCAAGGCCCAAACCTCCAATCACAATGAATGCTTGCCGGTCACTCAAACCATAGTCCATTGTAGCAAACACAACGTATTATATGTATTTAATATTGATTTCAATTGTGCTGACTCTACGGTGATGTTTATATTTAATTTCTAATTTCTTTTGGTGTGTAATTGACTAAAACAATTAGCAACAAGGTTTGTATTTCAAACATATATAAATGATATCATAAAATCTTTTATAAGCTCATTGGGGTCCATGATGATTATTTTCCCCTGAAATAATTTATATACGACTGCTCTCAGCCAAATGAAAATCGAGTAATAGGCTACCCTATTCTACACTAAGTGTAGTGATGGTAGAGAAAAGGAAAAGAAAATGCAAACAGAAATCCTCTGTTTTCCTGCTACAACTTCCAGAATGTGCAAAATGTACTAAGAAGTTCAATTTCTAAAAATGGATTTAAATGGTATCAACTTAATATTGGACTCCTCCATTACAGTGGAATATTTTTTCTATCTCATAAGATAAAAAAAACAAGTTGTTGTTCTCAAAATCCCAGAAAGGAAGCTCAATTAGCTCAATACAGTAAGTTTTCCAACACCAGAATAAAGGTGGATTCTTAGGTCTTATTCTTCATGAAATAGTCGCATTAGAAGCCAGAGGACTGAGTTCGGGAAACTGTATGTCTAGTATTATTATCATTATCAACAGTATTAGTATTATTATTTATTGTTATTATTATTGCAGTAATAGGGATAAAACCCAGGATTCAGGATCCTGAGACTCTGTTGCAGCACGCTTTAAGAGACAAATACAACTTTTGCGAAAGGCTTGCGCTAAGGAAAGTAACATACATTAGCTCTTTGGTTAGACATATAGAAACCACAATGCCTAAGAAGAAATGGGGGCAGATCATCAGAACTGGAAAGTAGGCAACGGAGAGCCAAGAGCCAGTGAGTACTGTTTTGACAGTAGTCCAGGATGGAGTGGTCCATCCAAAGTTCAAAAGAGGATAAGCCAGGTGTGTTAGTCCAGGGAGGGGATTGGCTAGTAAAATATGTCTCCTTTTGTTTTGCTTTGTGGATCACCACTGATCTCTATCACTCATCATCTCCGAGGCACACAGAGCACATCCCTGCCCCACTGCTTTTTAGGTAAACATTAAACAGCACTGTACAGAGAGAGCGGCCAAAGTGCTTGATAATTCAGCAGCAGCAGCAAACCCGAGTGTCTCCATGCAACGCAAATTGCTTTGGCTTCCACACTGCTCCTGTTGCTTCAGGTGCTGATGGTAAATAGCCTTCCTTGGGAGAACGATCAAGTATTCATTTGAACAACATTAATTTACGATGTCTTATCCCTCTTTACCTTGTGCTACATGACTTATCCACAGAGCTGGCTCTTTGGTGACTGGTACTGATTCATTCTAATCACTGCACTTGCCTAAGATTTTTATATTAATGGGATCTACAGTGGAAAACAGTCCTGTGCCAAGTTGATTGTGCGGGAATCGTTCTTGAAGCAATGACACCTCCAGAACAAGTTGTGTCTTTCTGGCTGGGGTGTAGAGGAAAGGAGGCCATGGGACAAGGTTGAGACAAATCAGTTTCCTCACCTGATAGCTTCTTGAGATCCATGCACCAAGGAAGCAACAGTAACAACAATGGTAATATTCATTCTGTCAATTTTTCTATTTTTCATGTCTCTTCCAATATAATATTCTCACAATAGCCCTGTAAGGTAAATATAGTGAAATGGGTTAAGAGTAGAAGATATGCAGGGTTGAAACTTGGATCTACAACTTTCTAACCAAATGACATTGAGCAAGTAACTCAACTTTTCTGTCCCTCAATTTCCCCATCTGTAAAACAAGGCTAGCAATCCTCGTTACCCTGTGATTGTTGTTATCAAATAGATGAGTTGTTTCAGAACACTTAGAGTCAGAGTGGAGACTAGGTGATCATATTTCATAAATGATTCTGTACTCTTCACCCGTGAATATGGCACTACCTTTGCCTGGCAGGGCTGAACTGTGATCAAGTGATTCACGCTGGCCAGTGAGAATAAAAGAACACGTAGGAACAGGGCTCTGTAACTCCCAGGCAGGATCCCCGAACGAAAGCATGGAACCACCTGCTCCAACAGCAGGGACTGGGGAGGTGCTTGCTATACTGGTGCTCCTGACAGCTGAGTCTCCTGAGAAAAGAGGCACAATGTAGAGCTCCCAGCCAGCTTTCATGAGGTAGTGTGGTACAGAATAAATTTGTCATTAAAATCCTTGAAAAGCAAACTAAAACAAAACCCAGTTTACTCTGAAAGTGGTCTACCAGTATTACATATCATGGTTTGACTGATTGTATTTTACAGAAGAACCTAGAACTTGTGGTAACAGTGCCAACACCACCCAGCAATTATGTGATATAACTGTACTGAGGGCTTAGCTGTTATAATGGACCCAAAGGAAACTATAGCAGGAAAGAAATTTCCAAACTACAGGGAATACTATAAAAATAATACTATAAAAATTAATTTCCTTACTTCCTAGTTTTGCCTCAATTTTCTAAACAGTAAAATGGAATAGTAAAATAGCATCTAGTAAGGGGACTGAGGGAGGCTTCAGTGAGATTGTACATGTGATGTGCTGACAGGATTACATCTCATATACTAAATATTCAGTAATGTTAGTAATTTTTACTGCTATCATTAATATTTTTATCGATTGTTACTATAATCTTAATATCACTTAACCTCTGTAGTCCATGGATATGGACTACTCATTTATACATCTGTATAAATGAGTAAGCACAAAGCCAAATCAAGAGTTCCAAGTAACTTCACAGCAATCCCCTTTTCTCCCTCCATATAGCTAATTCCACCTACTGTTAAACATTTCCATCAGCAGGAAGTCCTTCCTGTTCACCTTCATCCACAACTGTTATGTGCTCCTAAGAACCTGGTACCATAGTTTCATAGGATGCATCCTGGTTTTTGGTTTTTTGTGTTTTACCATTATTTAAGGTCTCTCTTCTCTACTGAACTAGAAGCTCCCTGAGGGAATATATCTTTCATGCCCACAGTGGTGGGAACTCAATATTTATACAGGAGAAGGAATAAACAAATATTAGCAAAGGGGACAAATGATGTGGACAGCCATGCAGAGAAGAAACATATTGAGTGACAAGTATGTGAACTGGTGCTCAGTCTCCTATTAAAGAAAAGCACAAAACCAGTGTGATATTTTTTCACTCTACAGATGGGCCAACAAAATGAAAATCACCATTGATACTATTAAGTGCAGGAGATAGTACTTTATCAATACATTGCTCTACTATTTTGGAATGAGACTTAGCAGAATCTATTAAGATGTTAAGTATGATAAATAATTCTATTTCTAGGACTCTACTACACAGAAGTAGTAGCATGAGAGTGTGAAGATATATGTGCAAGAGTGCTAATTACAATATTTTTTGTAACAGCAAATAAAATGGAAACAATCTAGAATGCCATCTTTGGAAAAGGGGTTAAAATAAAATTTGTTACTTCTAGGTGATGAAATATGGCATCCAAAGGTGAAATTATATTAAATGATCTATTAGAGTATGGACTTTGTCTTGGTCACCACTGCATCCCCAAGCCCTAAGACAGCACCTGGTACAGACTTGGTGAGCATCGAATATTTGTGGAATAAATTAATGAGTATATGCTGAATAAAACATTTTCATGATATGGAGTTAAGAGAAAAATATTTTAGCCATTTTGGAGAGCATCCAGGTTTTTTGTTTTAAAATGGACATGTATGTGCAAATAGACCCAACTTATAAATGTAAATAGATCATTGGATGAATGCTTGGATGGACCAACTGACTGATACAGGAATAACCACACCTTAAAATATCTAAGGGATGGTCTTCTTCGGTAAGTGACTTTGATAACAGCACAGCTGGGCTTTGCAGTGAGGAGGGATCCTTCCCTCTCACTCTAAATAGTCATGTAATTCCTGATATTAAATGGAGTTTTTTTCTCTTGTAGCTGTTTTTCCTGAATGTATCAACAAATCCCTTTTTTAAAAACCATATAATAAATGATGACTATTTAATCTAATGATTTTAAGATAGGAACTTGTGAAATAAGACCCCTTCAAAACCTTACCTGCTTGTGTCCATTCTCCTCAGAGAAAACCAACCCCTCCCCGGGAATAAAAAAGCAGCCACGTCAGTAGATGTGAATCAGTAGAAAGGGAAAGGGTGTTTACAGTAACACTTTCTGGACTCGGCTCAGGTAGGCAAACATGCCCTTTGATGCCATCCCAGCCCATTAAGCTCTGGATGATATGGGAGAGAGAAAGAAAGATGAAGAAGTAATCCTCTAAAAGATTATCATTTTGATAACACTCTTTACACACCTCATAGAAGTTAGGAGTTCCTAGGAATCACTGCAAATTGGGTACAACCTGATTTTTGAGAGCCAGCTTGAATATAAGCTGTACAGCTATGAGAAAGTTTCTGTCTTCATTCTTCAAACTCATTCCCCTTCTCTGTAATAAATAAAGGTAATCAGCATTCATTCCTACAACAAATCAACCCAGAACTGTAATAGTTTAACACAATCAAGATTAATTTCTCACAGAAATTCACTATTAATCTTCAAGCACTGAGCCCCAAGAGATGACTTTCTACCCACCAGTGTATTCTAAACTGGGTCCCCTAGAACAGGTCTCTGTAACTCCCAGATAGTCTGCCCTGTTAAGAGCCAACCACACACCAGGAAGTGAGTGGCAAGCAAGCAAGCAAAAACTCATTGGTATTTATGGCCATTTCCCTTCACGTGCGTTGCAGCCTGAGCTCCACCTCTGGTCTGATCAGCAGCAGCAATAGATTCTCACAGGAGCACGTGCCCTGCTGTGAGCCCCACATGTGGGGGCTGAGCTCCTTTGAATCATCCTCAACCCATATCTCTCCAGCCTCCATCTGTGGAACAATCGTCTTCCAGGAAACTGATCCCTGGCCTGGTGCCAAAAGGTTGGGGAGTATTGCTCTAGAAAGAAGAGCTTGAGACACTGGTTTATGTTAGGTGGCTTCCTTTGAGAGTGTGACATCAGGCCGCGAGGATCAGGAGAGGGGCGGGACAACAGAAGAGTTAACATTTGGACTCTGTTGAGTTTTCTGCCACTGCCTGTAGGGCTGTGTGGTCCCACAAACAGACAACTCAGGAAATGGTGCTTATGGCTGTATGTCTTTTAGGAAAAGGATGAAGCATTTATCCACTGACTACCATCCTCATGTGCAAAAAGTTTGTCCCCATGGCGCTTTTACACCCCCACACCCCAAGTTAGGTTCACTATCACAAAGTGGAGTCCTACTGTTCCTAGGAGTGGCATAGTGGAACTTGTAGACGGCCGGTGACCATGACAGTTACAGTATTAGAATAATGTGAACAAGAGCTCACACCTTGAAAAGACGAGAGGTATACTTGAGACAGCTCATACCTAGGGATTTAATGTACACGTTTCTTCTATATCATAGCATGACCATCTTCAGATATGGCCACTACACCATGAGACGGAGAAAGAGAGTGCAAAAGGAACCAGGATTAGAAGCAGCAAAGGTCATTTTTGCCCATATTCCACTGACTAGATCTAGTCACACACATACTCATCCTCTCATCAAAGGGGATTAAAAATTATGGGGCCTTCCTATAAGTCCAAGAGGAGAAAGAAATAGTTTGGTGAACACAGAACCTTATTTCTCCCACTGGTTACACTGGTTTCACTGGCTCTGTCTCACAACAGGTGAGCTTTTATGATAGAGACCATGACTGTGCAAGGGACTGGGTGTCCCAGGCACAAGTGAGTAGGCAGTTGACAGAAGATATCCCTAATTAGCATACTGCAAGATGAAAAATATATCCGGCTATGAAAGACATTCTCTATAAGAAAACTAGAACAATGACTTTGCCTAGCAGAGCTCTCACTCAGAAGTTTGAGGACACGTGCAAACTGTGATCAGGTAATGGGCTCACGGTTATAGTCCCTGGTATCCAGGTTCATACGATGAAATTACCAAGCGTGACCTAGGCAGAGGATTCGACATAGGATGGCATCTCGCATGCTGCTGAATCAGGCCACTATGGTTAACATATGCAGGCATTTCTCATACCATATTCTTTTTTATTCTCTGCCTGGATTTCTCCTGACAGATGACCTTTGTCTATGTTTTGGCTTAGTGCTGGGAAAACAGGTTAAGTGTATGGTATCCCAAGTTCCATCTCTGGCTCAGCTTGGCATTTATGATGGTTAATTTTAGGTATCAATTTGACTGGATTGTAAGACATGCAGACACTGATAAAGCATTATTTCTGGTGTGCTTGTGAAGGTACCTCTGGGAGACCTTGCCATTTGAATTAGTGGACTGAGAAATGTGCACTTTCACCCAATGTGAGTGGGTACTGTGCAAATGGCTGAGGGCCCACACCGAGCAAACATCAGAAGAAAGGTCCTCTCCCGCCCTGCATCCCTCCCTTCCTCTCTCTATCCTCCCCCCTTCGTGAGTGGGAGCCCTCCTCCTCCTGTTCTTAGACAGTAGACGCCCCTTTCTCTCCAGCATTTGCATTCTCTAACTTGCACCTGTGTTCCTCCAGTCTCTCATGCCTCTGGTCTCAGACGGAGAGTCACGCTGTCAGCTGCCCTGGTTTTGAGTTTTGAGGCCTTTGGACTTGGAGTGAGTCATGCTTCTAGCCTTCCTGGTTCTCCAGATGGCCTGTGCTGGGACTTCTCTGCCTCCGTAGTCACACGAGTCAAGTCCCTTAAAGTCCTTCTCGTCTATCTATCTTTCTATCTGTCTATCATCTGTCTATCTCTGTCCTATCAGTCTTGTCTCGCTAGAGAACTCTGGCTAATGCAATATCCACTCATAAAGTACTGCATGGTAATCTAAAATATGCCCAGCCTTCCACTGGGTGGGGATGTGCACAAATAGGTCAGAAGGTCTCAGCTTCAATCAGTGAAAAAGACATTGAATAGCCATGCAAATGAACATCCAATTAAAAATCAGAAAAAATGTGAAGAAGGAAAAAATGGAGGTCCTATGCCAGTTGTCATCCCAGGGCCATTTTTCCTCCTTTTACCATTATCAGAATTCTCAACTTTTTAAAGCTGGAATTAAGCTTTATAGACCAAAAGGATTACATTCCCCACATGTTCTTGCAGCTAAATTTTACCAATGGGATACGAGTAAAACAAAAGACAAGTTGTTCAGGTTTTCTTTTTCTTCTTCCAGTTGTTTGGAGATTGGATAGGATGGCAGGAGCTACAGCAGTGTTTTTAGACTTCAAAGCAGAACTACACTGAGGAAGGAATGTAGTCCTTCATGACTGTGGAGTTGCCTGCCACCCTTTAACATCTCCAACACATTTCCATGAGACAGAGAAAAAAATACTGCTATCTGGCAGTGCCATCCTTTGTAGGAAAAGCAAGAGCTAATTTTTGCAAAGATTTTTCTCATCTCTGAGATAAGCAAGAAATGTAGGCATAAAAAGCATATAGAGAAACACTTGCCAGGCCAAGGAAACTCCTGTCCAAAGATGCAAAAGAGAGTCAGAGCGGCTTAAAAGCAGGGCAAAGAAGGAAGTAGAATGAAGAAGGACAGGCACAGTGGAGCGTTGTGGGTCCACAATGGAGCGGGCGCTCGTTCTCAGGCAGTCATTTCTCTCCGAGTTTCTCTGTCTGTTAAAGGACAAAAGCCAGCTCCCTACTGAGCAGCATGACACAGGCACAGAGCTAGGACCTTCCAACCAAAGTCAGCCCCATTCAGATCCTATCTGTGGCCCTCATTCAGTGTGTAGCTAATGGTTAGTTAGAAATGCTTCTCTGGGCTTCAGTTTTCCAGTCCATAAAATATAAGGAGTAATAATATTTATTGCACAGTGTTGCTGAAAGAATTGAATGAGTGTTTGTCAAACACTTAGAAAAGTGCCCGCCAGATACTCAGAGCTGTATATATTTTTGTGAAACAAATGTTTAAGACCTTGAAGAATTATAATACCTGGGTGTAATGGGCTCTCCGTGACTCCCCAGATGAAACTCTTCAAGACCAGCAGCTTTGTCCAGTCACTCTTCTCTGTTCCCTAGCACCCAAGGAGGTGCCTCCTTTGGAAATAGTCTCATTAAAAGCAACTTTTCAAGCAGGAAATTAAGCAAAGTGCTTAAGGCACAATGATTTCTGAGTCTCTACATTCCCTCTCCACCTGCAATAACTGGGGTAATCATGGTGCCTACCTGGGAAGACTGCAATAAGAATAAGATGCTTCACAGAAACAAAGGCTGGCAAACTCTGCAAAGGCCCGGACAGTAAGTTTGTTAGAATCTGTGGCTCATATAATTTCTGCTGCAATTGCTTACCTCAGTCATCATGGCCCACAAGCACACATGGTCATAACTGTTCCATAGTCCATCAAGAATGGATGCAGGGACATGGTGGTATTCCAGTGAAACTTCACTCATGGATATTGCAATTCGGTTTTCATAGCATTTCTTGAGTCATGACATCTTCCTTTGAATTTTTTAATCATTTAAAAATATTAAAGGGGTTGGGCATGTAGCTCAGTGGCACAAGTGCCTGCCTGGCAAGCTCAAGGTGCTGAGTTCAATTCCTAGTACCTCCTCCTCCCACGCAAAAAAATATTAAAAACACTCTGAGCTTGTACACTGTACCAAAAATTGGCAATAGATGGGACTTGGTCTATGGCTCATAGTTTGCTGACTCTGTACATAACTATATGGCACAATGCCTGGCTCTTAGTAGGTGGTCATCTCTAGCTCTTGCTAACTTATCTGCTATTAATATTAGCAACAAAGCATCAGGTAGTGGATTGGTGGTCCTGCAACCTACCCCTCAACAAGCACCTGAAAACCAGGTCCAGTCTGGGACTTTACCTCTTCCTCTTGTCTTCTAAGCAGCCGGTTCTGTCCTACATTGGAACTAGGACTGGGAGAGGAGAGTTGCATGAAGTCAATGCCTTGGTTCAACAGTTTCCTAAATATCCTGACAGCCTGGGCCAAAATCTGCCAGCTTGAAGGGGTCTTAATAAATGGAGAGCCTGTAAAGCAATTCAGAATCTGATTTTGCTGCAGAAGCATGATTTTAACAGATCTGTAGCTGTTCCCAACCTTTTAACACTGTCTCCTGTGAGTCAAGAGATTTTGATCTTGTAACTAAATTGACTCTGCTGCAGGTTTACCATCCTCCTGGGTAAATTCTCTGACATGCCCGGCTTTAGTTTAGACCCAACCCCCTCCCAAACACACACACATGCACACACACACACCTACCTATCCTCTGCTTCCAATCATCTTCTATCTCATTTTCTGAAAACTGAAATACAGGTTTTTTTAAGATTATTGTAATGAATGTCAGAATCAACTCCCTTTGGCCCCAAACCTAGTTTTCTTCTTCTTTTTTGGGAGGGCAGGAGACATTTCTGTTTAATTCTAATGCTAATATTTGGGAAGGTTGTTTGCACTGTGCCTGCAATCTACTGCATTCTCAGGCCAGTCAATCAGCACATGGCAATCAGGCCACTTCTCTTGTCTTGTCTTTTTATTTGAGACAACTATTGCAGAATCCACCAAGACATGGTTTTAAAATAGAGAACTCAAAGATCAGCTTCACTGGGGCCAAAAGCAGCAGCTCTGGAAACAGGCTTTTCTGGATGGAGCAACACTGTCCAAATTTTACAGAGCCAGGGAAGAGCCTGCATTGCTGAGTTCCAGGCCAGAATCCCTGCAGGCATGTGTGCCTGCCTATGAAAACTGTGCTCACATGTGAGTCCGGCGGCCTGGTCTTGTGGGGTGAAATGCATCTCATCTCCTAGAGTGAAGAACAGAGCATGACATCAAATAACATAGTGGGGACAGAGATGTGGGAGGAGGTAAAAGGGAAAGACGAGGGGAGGAAGAAGAGAGGGAGAAATGCGGAGAGAAAAGAGGTAAACAGAGAAGAAGGAAGGAGGAAGTGCAGTGGGGTGTTGGAGAGGAAACTAGAGGGATGTAGAGAGCCGGGCAGGGATCTCCAAGTCTTTGGTCTACTACCTTGTAGAGTGAGGGTACTTGCAGAATAGCCCCTAGTAAGACTTCAACAAAGAGCTGCCTCACAGACTATTGAAAAATAGGTCAACTTTTTTACTAATCTAAAATTTCCCTAACTCACAAACAGGGGTGTGTGTGGGAGGGGGTAGCGAGAGAGAAATGGAGAGGGAGTGAGAGGAATTACTTCTCCATTATGTCTTTCAGAACAAGAAGTTATTTCTCTTGGAGCTCTGCTGGAAAAACTCAGAGTTCTAGAACCTTACACAAGTTCCTCTATTGTCCTGAGATAAGCACTTTTCTAGGTTGAATTGGAGCTTGGAAAGAAGGGAGGAGGGAAGACCTGTGGAAGGATCTTTCATTGCAACAGTCTCAAGGCACAATGTCAAAGATCACCTTGTATTTCCATTTCTTCCCCATCTAAGAAAAGGGAGATGGAATCAAAGCTTTTAAAAAGCAGCAGGAGATTCAACTCTTGATATATTAATTGGAATCTCCTATAACCAGGACTTTGGCTCATCTGCTGAATAATGGTTTATCATTGCTCCAAAAAAAACACTCCATCCAGGTGCAGAAGATTTTTTTGATTATTGAAATAGGCTGTCTTCCATGTCATCAAATAAAACAGAAATTATGTTTAGATGATTTTATATAATCATAACTAGCATTTGTTTAGGCTTACTGTGTTACACACATTATCTCATTAAATCTCCCTGATGGGTAAGTTATGATTACAATCATTTTAAGTGTGAACCTGGGATTTAGACAGGAAAATGACTTGCTCAGGCTACTAGGTAAGAACTGTGAGATCTGAGATTTGACTCCTGGTATGTCCACCTGGCAGTAGAGATTTTGTGTTTAATCTCCAAACTATACCACTTTCTTGTGCAAAGGTGAGTTTTTGTAGAGGAATAAATCTGAAGATAAATGAAATAGAGGAACCTTAAAGAAGCTTAGAGTCACGACATGTGTGAATAATTTGTGAAGGGAGAAATGGGGAAGGGTTAGAGTTAGGCCACTTTCTTCCATGCTAGTGGTGTATGTGGGGTTTGTGGGGGGGGGTCTCAGAGAGAACTTCCTGGAGGAAGGTGTATATGACAGGTTTTGACAGGTGAAATAGATCATAATATGTGCCAGTGATGGAACAAAGACCCAGAAACAGGGAACAGAACGTTCAGAGGTATGGGGTCATAAGCACCATGCATTATTTCAGAAATTAGAACCACTTCCAAATGCCCAGGACATAAACTGCAGGTTCCTGACTGGTAATAGCTAAGAATGGAGAAGTAGGCAGAAGCCCGTTTATAAGACCCCAGACTTGATGGCCAAAGTTTGGACTTGGTAGAGTGTTCATGAACCTGACTTGTCTGGAAGCATCACACAGATATTCACAAGGCAATATGATAAACATGGTAGAAAAAGAAACTATCAAGATCAAGCAAAAGAGTATTCACAATGGAAGCATCCAGAAACCTAACCTCACTATGGTCAAATAGTTGAGTTCTTGAAGATGGGGTTCATATCACTGTTTTGGTTTATAAGAATGCAATCTAAAATCAGAAATCCCCTTCCCCCTTCTGCTTATTACTTCCTGTACCTAAGCTTACCCTAAACTGGCCATTTGAAATTCACTAGCAGAATCAGTTCTTAGAAAGGGACAGCTGATATATTCTTTGGAGAGATGAGGTATGTTTGTGTCAGGGATGTGATCTCCCAGTCTCCCCAGTTTCACTGTCTCTTCTGTTTTAAGAACTTATCCACCCACAGAGATGGGACCTTGACAACTGAGTGTAAACTCTCTGTCCCATCCTACTGACCAAAGCTACAGGACCAAAGAGACAAATTGCTTAAGCTCTTTTAAAGAAAGAGTGTTATTTTAAAGACAGTCCTCACCAAAAATGTGAAACAAGAATTCAAACATACTCAGACAGTCCCTGTGAATTAAAGAATTGAAGAACATGTTAAAAACTTGGATGCACTGGGACAACCAACATTTGATAAATAGACTGAGAAGCAAAAAGAACTGATATGTAAGAAAAGAAAAGGACACTCAGAGAATAGCAGAAACGCAAGAAAAGGAATTCTGTTTGAATTCCTAGCAGGTTTTCCAGCTTCTGACAGCAATGCCTTTCTGAGGCTCATCCATATTTTTCCCCTTGCAAGGTTCTAGGAGACATCCATACTCTTTAGTAGACCCACATGGTAGGCTTCAGTACTCTTGAGCTCAAGTTACTTGAAACTTAGATGAATTTGACAGCACCTAAATCAAAGTCTTTCACCTGCTAGTGTCCACTAGGAGTCATAAAGACTAGTGGAGATAAAAAATGCCAGGGCTAAACCAAGTCCCCTTAACTGAGTAGCCTGAATGCACTCAATTTTTAGTACCTTCTCTCTAACATGACATAGCAAATACTCCTCAACCCTTTTAATCAGTGTGATGCTGAGACATAGCTAAAATGTAGTAGCTAAAGATTTGGTTTGATTCCCACGGATAACCCTCATTAGATTGTGTTTCTCTTTCAAGAAGCTTTCTTTAATCTCTCATCCCTCATATGAATTTTGTTTGCATGTATAGCACAAGTCTTTGGGTTTTATAGCCATCACCTTCAGCAGATGGTAAGTCATTTGAGGAAGACGCTGTCTTATTATTTCTGTGTTTCCTATACTTTTCATCATATCCTTGAAGCCACCACCCTTTCAATGGATACCTTTTTAAAAAATTTAAAGGGATGTTCACCTATGAATGAAACCCATGTCAAGACATGATCTTTAGTCAAACCCTTTCTATTTTAAGAGTGGGGGGATTCTACTAATAGAGCCTCAGCTTGGAGCCTGAAGATTCCTTGCATGAGTTTGAATTTTGGATATATAATATGTCGGATCATTGGAATAAAGGAAAAGAGTCAGAGTTGCTTCATCCAGTGCACAGGGCCCAGGCTCTCTGAGGAGCACTGTCAACCTGGATACTATCTTTCTTTCTCTGTACCCGTCCATGCTATGTCTCTCTTCCAGCACAGTGAGCTGGAGAATCCATAATTCCCACGGCAGATTGGGACAAAAGGATTCATCTTCTCCTTGCTCCCAATCTTAACACCCAAACATATCCAGATATAATGTGCAACTTAGCCTTTGCCCGAAGAAGAAAACTTTCAAGCATCTGAGTAGCTCTGAGCTTCGGAGCCAGGATAAGGCCTATTAACCAAATTTCCCTCTCAAGCCACCAATACAAAAAATAAAAAGATGGTGCTTCTTCTTGTTGCAGTGAAATCTACTGCTGTTTTCAGAATACAAGGGAAGCTCATTTATGGAGAAATACACAACTAAAGAGCAAGTCAATCAATTTCTTAATCAAATGGGATCCCTCTGAGATTTTAGAGGCTTCTCACTTTCCTCCAGCTTACACATGGAAGACATGGAACTCTCACAGGAAATAACTCAATGACCTCTGGCTTCTCAAACAGTCATTTCAATTTATTAGTCTTCTCTGCTCCTAAGAGGAGGAAAAAGTCATCTCATTATTTGTGTAAAACCTTCAAGTCCCTTCTACAATTTTTCCAGAGAATAATCCATGAGAAAGCTTTTGACCTAAACTGCTAGAAAATTGTAAAGAAAACATCAACTGGGCTTTTCAATCTTTGTGAAAAAGAGAGACAAAGTCATTAAATCATTATCATCTTGAGTTGGGTTGTTCTGTGCTTTGTAGTGGAACTTCCAGAAGCTGAAGTCCATGAGGGACACCCTGGGAATAGAATAAACAAACATTCTATTCAAAAAATATTTGTTGGTTTCCTGTTGTGTGTTCAACACTGTTCTGGCCACTGTGGGGACATAGAAGGATATATTAGATGAGAAGTTCTATGTTTTTCATACTCTATGGATGTTCCAGGATTTTCAGTTTATGAAATGCATTCATGTACTGCTAATAATTTATTTTATAAAACAAGCAATGTAAAGCACACCTCCATTTGATAAGGCAAAGAAACTGTGGGTCAAAATGGCCAAGGCACTTGCCTAAGGTTCATCTGATGAATAAATGATGGAGAAGAAAACAGTGGAATTCTAGTTTGCTTAGTCTTGGTGCTCTGGTCTTTCTACTCCCTTATGCCTCTGTTTAACATAGAGCAGGCAGGTGGCGGGGGCAAACACACGAGAAGAGTAAAGCAAAGCTATGTGCAATGAGGGCTGCACTGCCTGGTCCAACAGCTCACATAAGAAGACTGGGGGACAAAGTGTTAGTGTGAGCCAGGGACTCATGGGAAGCTTCATGGAGGATAAGTGTCTTGGGTTGGACCATGAAGAACGGAGACAACATTACTGTGAAAGGAATTGAAACATTGTCTTGAAGGAAGTCTCCCAAGGAAACTAGTAATTTCCCAGCAAATGAGATTCAGAAAAATAAAAACACTAACTCCATTCTAAAGAGACTGAAAGCAGAGTTCAACAAGGTTTCCAGCTTGCTGTCCTTAAGACACAGGTGGAACATAACTACCATTAGCCCATGAAAGAGTTTAATGCGCCTCCCGCTCTGTGACGATGTCCAAAGAATGGGGAATGATAGAGAAATTAGTTGGCACTGGAAAGGGAATTTGAGGATGGTCTGTATCTCCTCTCTTAAATTTCCACACTGGCTCCTTTCCTGTAATTAGCTCTTCTATCAACAACGCCCCAGGGCTGGTGATATAGCTCTTGGGTACAAGCACCCACCTGGCAAGTGCAAGTTCCTGAGTTTGATTCCCAATTCAACAATACTCCAGACACAGGCAAGGTCAGCTTTTGGGAGATACTGGGCATCTCACTGGATGGGTGGAAGAATCACTCTGCCTTCTTTACTCTGTATCTTCTAGATCTGATCCCAGTTGAACCAAGAAGTAGCTACTGAGGTAGAAGGGTTTGGACCATCTATTCTTGAGCTGCCCAACTGGAAGACCCCACTGCTATCACCAGAATAGCAAAGAAAATTCAAGGTCAGAAAAGCAGGCACGCTTTTCCCTGCTTCCCCCACCTAACCCACTTCTCCACCAACCACCTGCTCCAGCTACCTGAGGCCCAATCCCAGCTGCCAGATTCCAACCGAGGCAGTCCCTCAAATTGCCAGGCAATCACTACTCAAACTGTCACCCCATGATCAGAAAAGAAGGAGTTATGTAAGTAACTGACAGCACCTGAACGATCTCTCATTTGGATTAAATCAAGATCTTTAAATATTTATAGAGTCCTAGTATCTAAAATAGCCAGCCTTTACCCTGCATGTGGGCTGCTGAAATATGGGTCTAGTGCATTCTAAATGGAATATTCATCTGAACAGTCATATATTTTGTTTGTGCATGAGAGCGTATGTGGAAGTGTGTGTATGTTTGATGGTGTGTGTGTTTGTGTGTGTTGAAAAACCCATTGCATTATGTTAAATATCCCAAGGGCTCAGTATAGAACATGATTGGAATGAATACAGGATGAGAATAACTTTTCTCTATCTCATTAGATGGTCTGAGTTTTGAAATCTGCTCTAAGACTGTGGTAAAGTGTGCAGTGCTGTAGATTAATGCACTGAATACATTTCTACAGTTCTTGATGTGTTTCATAAAAGGTCCATTTCAAAAGTGTGCTGTATTATAGGTGAACACTCTCAGTAAATAATCTTGTTACAGAAACCTAAGCAATTTTTACAAGGCGTATTTCTGGCTGACTGAACAATTTATTCTCCAGATGTCACATTGTATTTTTCCAATATAAAATGAAACAGCTTTTTTTTTTTCTTTTAAGGCTGACTGTGCTGCTCTGTCTGAATCTAGAACAAAGGCTCTCCCCTTAAGGAGGCTGATGTGATGTCAAAGCCCATCACTTTAAAATTAGCAGCACACCTGGGAGGAGCTGGCGGTGGCACTGCTGGCCTTCCTGTTCGGAAATGACACTGGACAGTTGGGCAGGACATTCCCTGGGGTCATCCAGTCCGAGAAAACTCACTGTCTTCTTGAAAAACTACAGAGTGGAAGAGAAAGGGGCACACAGAACAAGAAAGTGGGGGAGGGCAACAGGAGAGGAGGGGAGAGAAGAGAGGAGAAGATGGGGAAGAGAGAAATGGGAAGCAAAGGGAGAATAATGAGGTGTGAGAGAAGAGAGGCAGAGGCAAAAGAGCAGGTGGGAAAGAGGAGAGAAGACAAAGGTGAAGGAAAAGACAAGGAAAAGGTGTCAGGAAGACATGGAGAACAGAGGAGAAATATGCAGAATTTTGCTGCCACCACAGCCAACTTTCACCAAGGATTTTGCAAGACACTGATCCCATGGAAAATTCTATAAAGAGTTCTGTGATCAATTTTGGAAATCCATGAATTCTATACATACTGTCTTCCCTCAGAGAGTCAAAATGGCCTTAGTATGTGAAAGGCTTTGCAATGTCTTTTCAGAAGGAAGTCTGTTCAACTACATTTAACCCAGCATATAAACTTACGGGACTCCAAACATCTTTTTTCTCCAAAAATCATCCATGTCTATGTGACTTGGACATAGTTCCCTGAAGGTGGCCAACAACACATCCATAATTATTTTTCTGGAAAGGGTGGACCATCCACACCATTCATATCCATGTATATAAACCAAAACACTCTCCCTGGGCCTCTAAATCTACACGGCTTTTACCCACGGCAAATAACTCTGACAGTTATTTCTAATATGGTATCTAAAGCAGGGAAAGTGCAGTAGCCAGCTTCAGCTACACAAGGCTATGAAAGTAAAATAGAATTCACCAACATTGAAATTACTGAAGTTTATTCTCACTCACTTTGCATGCAACAGTAGCAAAACTCAAGCTCTGTGCTTCTCTGCTTGTCTTCCACGATCCAGGTCTCGTGGCATGGGAACAGAGCACTATGAATGAACCAGGCAGTGTCTTGGAAGCATCAGCCCACAAGTTTCACAGATCACATTCCATTGAGAGAAGCAAGTCACATGACCAGGCCTGATTTCTAGAGGATAGGGAGCACCCTTCTCCCGCAGGGAGGCGCTGTAAGTCACAAGTGAGCTGGGAAGTTTCTTCCAGGGAAGAGAGTAAATCATGAGAACAATAACCCAGCTGCTACCTAGAAGTTAGAGAAAAATGGCTGTTCTATTGATGTATCTGCTGGGGGTCTCTTCTTCTAGTTTCTGCTACCTTATCGTTTCACAGGGTGAAAAGAATTAGACTAGGACTGGAAATTGTCTCATAGTAGATATGTTAGTATGGTATATTCATGAATGGGGTCCCACTTTAAGAAATTCAATATATGAAAAGTTGAGAGTAATTAGGGTTTAAGTGTTCACAGAAGACACAATAAATCTTTGTTTAGCAAAATATTTCCCAGCAAAAATGCATTGAACAGTTGTGTTTAATTCAGTGTATTAGATGGAGCAATATAAAGTTGCCACTTTGAGGTTTAAGAAAATTGTCCATCAGTAATTTCACACAGTTCAACCTAATATAAAAATTCAGTCAATGAGCATATCACAAGAAATCACCATCAAGGATGGTGCAAAGGTTTCATCCTGTGTCAGCCATCATTACCTGATAGGAATTTTGAGGTATCCAGTCTCAGCAGGCAGGAACTGGGGTGAACAAGTGTGGTCTGCCATGGGATTGGGATACTTGTGTCCCGCATTCTCCACCACTGCTGTCCTGCAGTGAGGTTCTGGGCAATGCCCTTTATCAGGCCACTGTGTAACCCAGCAGCCCATCAGGCTCCTTCCATAGGCCAAAACTCCAAGGATTTCTGCTGGAGTGCAACCGACTCTTACTGAAGGAGTTACCATAGATCATTCAACCCTCCTCCACAGGAATAAAACTTTATTTCTGGAAAAAGAAATTTATACTCTGGCATGAGCAAGCCCAGGGGCCAAGAAGGGCTCCCATGCAACAATGATCTTTCCAAGGTTTCCCACTTGAGCTGTCTTCCACAGATTGCTCCTGCAATCAGGGCAGGATCTTCGTGCTGGCTGTTCCCTCTGTCTAGAATGCTTATCCCTTGCTGTCATGGGGTCCCTTATTTTCCTCAGGTAACTGTTCAAATGCTGCCTTGGCAGAGGAGCTATCGGTAAGCACTCTGTATGAAATCGCTTCCCCTGTCACTTTATTCTGCCGTGTCTTCCTGCAGAGCACCTGTGACCCTGGGATATAATGAATCATCCCAGAGTTAAGCAATGAATGAAGTCAGACCAATAATATCAGGGCCAGCAGAATAGAGAAACCTTGGAGAAACAGCCTTTCTCGTATAGATTTACTGCCAACAAATGAAACAAAAGTATGCTAAAAGAATTCTGTGAATGATTTCAAATGTATCCAATATAGCCCTGAATCTTTAAAATTAGACTACTAGTCAGGATGGAATAACTTGAAATTAGGAATCATTTCAGAGAAGGGAACAATAGAACACATGATGAAGAAAAATGCCAAATGAGTGAAGCAGATGGCAAATAGTAAATACTGACCTCATCTCAGAGGAGTACACAGAAATTTAGAATGAAAAGAAGGAAAGGAAGAATGGAAAGAAGGAAGGAAGGGGAGAGAGAGAAGAAAGATGGTGGGAAGGCATGCTCAGGAGTCCAGCTGACACATAAAGAGTTATCAAAAAGGAAAGAACAGGAAGAGCAGTAAAAATATCAAAGAAAACGACAGCAGAAAACTTGTTTGAGCTAAAGGCAAGTCTAAGTCTGCAAACTGAAGGGGTTTTCTGAACACCAGGCAAGCAAAACTGAGAGGCCTGGTCAAAGCTAACAAAGACTTGCAATGTGCCGATCTGTGTGCTTGTGTCCAGCAGACAGCACCTCACTTAATCTCCCTGGCCACGGCACACAGATGGGAAAATGGGGATCTACAGAGGTCATACAAGAGGCCAAGGTCACACCAAAAGCACTGAGCCAAGAGTCAAATCTTTCCGGTTCCCAGGCCTGGGTCTGACCATCCTTCCCTTCTCTCTTCGTGAGTACAAAGATTCCGTGCAGACTTCTGGTTAGTACAGGAAGCTCTAGATGCCTAAGGTGTTTGCAAGGAGCAATATGCACCCTCTTCCCTCAGAGAGTTCTGTGAGTTCTCAGCTACTTTTCCAACTTGTGGATGTTTCACACTGAGCCATTTTCTCCCCCAAGGCCAATGTTCATGGCAGCATTGACAGGCAAGATCAGGAGGGCAGAATTTATTCCCAAATCAAAACACAGCATTGTGGTTAAATTTGGTTTCTGCAACCAGACAGCCTGGGGTTTGTATCCTGGACCCACTAGCTGTTTGACATTTTGCAAATTAATTAACTTCTCTGTGCCTCAGTTTTTCTTATCAGGGAAAAATATTAATAGCCAACTCACAGGGTTCATATAGAGATCAAATAAGTTGAGAAACACCAAGTCCTTAGATCGGCATCTGGCACATAGAAAGCACCCAATACACATGAGATCAGGTCGATGGCCCTCAGCAAATCCTGGCCTCAGGATCTTGCACCCCAGGCTCCTGATACAAGGTCCTGCTGCCAGTGGATGGATTCTGCTCTATGGCACAGGTTCTTCCCCTTCTTTAACTGGTTTCTAGCCAACCCCACTTGACACCCCTCCATAGCGGGCCACAGCAAGCCCTGTGCAGCCTGCTCTCTCTCTCCTGGGCCTTCTGCTCAGGCTCTCCCGCTTCACACTATTTAGTCAATGCCATTAATCAAAATCCTATAGCAGAAAACGCATGCATAAGTCCAACACATTTATTGCTATGGCAACAATTCAGGCACTTGTCCCAGTGTCAGGCTATATCAGTGGAGATAAATTCTATTGTTTTCACAGTGACAGTTTTCTCTGTGTTGGACTTAATCCATAGAAAAATATAGCCTTTCTCCTTATTTAAGAAAGTGAGAGAGAAAGAGAAAGTGACCTCTGGGTTGCTTATCCAATACATTCAAAACTGAAACCAATTTTTTCCCCTTTCTTTTAAAAATGGAAGAAGACAGTCAATGATTTGCAGCAGTGTCATACTGATCAATTGATTGGCAGAATCCCTGTCACCAAGATTCTCCCCTTTATAAGCTGGAGTTCGGCAAGAGCCCAAATGAATGAAGAAATTTGCAAAAGCCTGCTCTGCAATGATTTTCATGGTCTTAGCCTAGACCAGGGCTCAAATCTTTAAACACACTGGGTGAAAGCAGCTTGGTGCCTCGACAAACAGTGTTGGTAAATAGAAACGGGCCTGCCCAGAATGAACATTTTTCCCCTGATGAATTGCACCTCTCACCCAGAGAACCAACCCTTTCTGTTTTCTGGAGATGAGGGAAGGGTCCTCTCTCCCACCCTCCCTAACCATGTTGGCCTGGACAGGGCACTGCAGTGTGAAACTAGCTTCTATCTTCTGAGCACTGGACAGTAACTACCCTCACCACAGACACACTTGTGGAGGAAGCTGATTTGCCCTCCAAAAGTCTTTTGTTCCTCTTCTGTGCTGAATCTCTCATCCTTCCTGCCAGAATCCAGGCCCACAAGTAAAATTTTGTGAGTCTAGAGACCTTTTAGAGTATTGCTGTATATCTTGCTCTCTGCTAGGTACAAAGAAGAATGCAAGAGTAGTAACAACCTTTGTCCTCAGGTTATTAATGGTCTAGTGAGAAAAACACTAATCTTCATCCTTTCATTCATTTATTCATTCATTCTTCTCTATCTACCATAAAGCACCTGCTATGTGCTTGCTACACAACCCCTGGGTATATGTTTGCTTTTTTTATTTTTATTTTTATTTTTTTGTCTTTTTGAGACAGGATGTTGCTATACAGTTCTGCTGGCCTCAAACTCATGGCAATCCTCCTACCTCAGCCGTGCGAGTGCTGGGGTTACAGGTGCGCACCACTATGCCCAACTTACACATTTGCCCTTGCTGTTATAGCAAATCACTATACACTCAGTGGCTTAAAGAAACATAAGCTTATTTTCTCACTCTTCTGAAGATCAGCAATCCAAATAGGTCTCACTAGCCTAAAATGAGGGTGTTGTCAGAGCTGCATTCTTTCTGGAAACTCTGAAGAAGAATCATTTCCTTTTCCAATTTCCAGGCCACCTACATTCCTTAGTTGGCCTCTTTCTTTAAAGCCAGAAGCTTCAGTCTGAATCCTTCTACCCGCACCATCCCTCTAGTTCTTTCCTGGCTCCCTCTTCCATTTGCAGAGATCCTTATTATTATATGGGGTCCACCTAGATAATCAATGGTGATTTCCCTTTATTAAAGACAGTTTATAGCATCATTAATGCCATCTGCAGGGTTCATTTCACTTTGCTACATAATGTAACATATTCAAAAATCCCAGGGATTAAGATATGGACATTGGCAAGGAAATCATTAGCCTGTCCTACACCTGTAAGTCTTGAAACTTCCCTGTAAAGGATGTATTATTATCTTGATTTCTCATCTGCAGATGGGAAGAAAACTGAGGGTTGGGGAATTAGACTTTTTCTTAGGGCCATACAGCTAAAGAAATGGTGCAGCTGAGAATGGAACACAAGTTTCAAGTCTCTCACATTCTTTCCTCTCTGGACCATAGATAGGAAACTCTCTCATTTGTTCACTTGAGAAATGGTAATTATTGATCATCTGCTGTGTGCGTGACCTCTGAGGTGCATGCATATTTGAGGTGAGGTAAAGTTTAAAGAAAGACAATGCAATGCTTCTGAGGGACCACATAATCTGTAAATAGCTTAGGAGTTCTCCTGAGAAAAGCAAATTCAGGTTGAGCTGAGTTAATCTAGGAAGGCTTCCAGGAAGTGGGGGAGCTTGGACTGCATCATAAGATACAGAAACATGACTCCATTTCTTCCAGACTCTTGGGTAGACACTGAGGGGGCAGCGTGCCCTCAGCTCTTTGGGGAGCCTATCCAAGGGCAAGAAGGCTTGATTCTTTTACATCCTAGATTTCAAAGTTGTGTCAACTTCCACAGAGGTCTCAGCAAATTCTCACCAAGGTCATTTTGCCTTAGACAAGGTCATTTTGCCTCAGGCATAAAGCAGAATTTGATGTTGTGTCCTTTCTATTGGGGTTCTAGAAGCAGTGGTGACAGAGAGAGAATACTGTTGGATCATAAGCTAAAAGTGTTTTGTTTTCTTTCTTCTCTTTCCTTCCCAGCTTCCCCTCCCTTCCCTTCTCTCCTTTTCCCTTGCTTTCCATTTCTTTCCTTTCCTTCTCTCTTCTTTGCCTTCTTGTCAGTTATTGCAGGACCCTCCTCATACACAGCACCGAATAGGAATCTCCTTGTTGCATTGTATAAAATATATTGAAACAAAATCTGCAGATGAGGAGATCAAGTATCTACATCCCAGAGAAAAGTGGCCACAGGCCAAAATATCTCTGAGAAAGATTGACAAAGAACAAAAGTTGAGGTTGAGGCAGGTTGTTGTTCTCCCTACAGCACCAAGTACGAGCTTTTGCCCTAAGACAGTTTCCAAATTTTAGCAGATTGCATTCCACCTTTGTGGCTTAGGCCAAGACCCTGCACTATGTAGAAAGTGCATATTCCTGCACTTTCCCTCATCACATCCCTCTAGTATTTACTTAACCACTTTTAATTGCCATACTTTTCTATTGAAATTTATGTAAAAGAAAGATGTGTATCACTATTATGACTGGAAATGAATGGTACCATAACTAAACACGAAAGAAATACACTGGAAATTAAGGTAATTAAGTAAGCGCCTGTGATTCCATCTGAACGTTTTCTGCCTGAGATCTGGTGTCTGCTGAAGGAGAATGGATAGAAAGAAATGAGGGAAAAGTCAGAGCTGCTTCACACAGCAGCTTTTTACTTGGAAAGTGTAAAAGATGAAAAGCAAATTGATGCGGAAGCACCTCTGTCACTGTCCCTCTCAAGGATGCATCTGGAGTGATATTTAAGGGAATCTCCCAGAGGTCAGTGGTATTGTCCAGAATTGAGAAGAAATGTTGCTAAGGGGTGTTGGCTTAGCAGCATTCCCCCAGGGAATAGCTTGTGGACTGGAGCTTTCCCTGGAGCGGCCAGGCCCAGGATGTGAAAAGTAAAGGAGGCAAAGAGGGGAAGAAGTTGACAGGGCTGCGTTACTGAGTTGGCTGTAGCCTCACAACAAACACAGCCAGGTGTTTGGCCAGGAAGCACCTGTGCGGAGAAATTAAAGAATTGCCGCACCTTGCAACCATCGGGAACTAAGTGTGACATTTCCTACCTCTTTTCTCTCATTGGGTGGAGTCTGCTTCACCAAACATTCACTCCTCCATACTTCTGGTTTGCGATGACCCCTATGGACTCTATGTCTAGTCTGGTTAGAGGTAGAAATTGCAGCGACCAGAGCAAGCAGAAAACTGTATCAATGAGAAACAATTAAGTAAATAATAGAAGGAGGTGGTCAGGGGTAGTGCAGGTGGAGGTCATGCTGAAATGCTGCTTCATGCCAGGCAAGTGAGGGGCATTGGTCCTGAGATGAGCAAAGATAGGGACACCTCCGTGTCCTCCACTGCACAGTGACGGGTCCTGGTACACACGGAAGCTCCAGAGATCTCTGCAGCTACAGCCCTGACTCCTTCTTTTGAAGAGTGAGGAAGCAGGACAGGCCATGCAGGAGTTCCCGTTGGGTCTGTGGTTTTGGTAGGTAGATAGGGCCAGGCAAATACGACAAGGCACATGAACTTATTCCTACACTACAATGAAAATCTACAATTACTCAGTTGATATAGAAACTCAGGTTTATGTGGCAAATTGTGACTCAGGAGGAAGAGAGAGAGGGAGAGGGAGAGGGAGGAGAGGGGGAGAGAGGGAAGGAAAGAGAGAGAGAGAGAGCTTGTTTTTCTCTAGCTTACTATAACTGGGAAGCAGGGCACAATTTTAGGGTTGGAAGGGGCTGCCAAAAATCATACCCTTTAACCCTCTCATTTTATAGCAGGAGAAACTGAGTCTCAGAAAACTGAAGACCCATGCAATCACAGGCAAAGATGAGACTTAAACAGAAATCTACCATCCCTAAGACTAGTGACCCCTGCAGCCACAAGATGAGTGACCTGCATCTCACCATGAAATAATACAGAATTAATCAGAATTGTCTCTCCACCTTATTCCTTTGCTTAAGATATATTTCGTACAGACTTAATGCTAAAGATCCATGAAAAAGAAGCAAGAAATTGAAGCAGTTAAATTTGTGTTTACTTTGTTCCTAGCCTTGGTGTTATACTGCATCTTTTCCCTGTCAGGTTTAGATTACCTTTTGTTCTGCTTTTTTTCCCTTTTCTTAACTGACATTTTGAGATGTGCATTTATTTTTCTTTTTCTGAAATGCTCTTTTGTGAAAATGAAACTGTGTTTGCATAACAACTAAGATCCCTGTTTTAAAATGCTTGGGGTTGTTGTAAAGAACTTCCTTTCATGTCTGGGGGAAAAAATAAACTGGTGAGACAAATCTCAGTAGCTGAGTTGGGGAGCTCAGTTATAAAGGGGGGAGGGGCTGTGTAAATAAGAAAATGAGGGGAAGTTTCATTTTAAGGTATTACAAGTACACAGCACGATTTCCATTCCAGTGAGGAATAAGATTTTGTCTGGGTTACAACACTAGTGTGGAACTTCCTGTTTGGCTCAAGGAAGTAACAAGATGTTAAAATGCTAAGGATACAGGATTGTGTAGCAAAAGCGACGTTTTATGACAGTCCGAAGAGCTCCATACTGACCCTTACCTCCCTTAATCTTCAAATTTTTCAGGTGTAAAATTGGGCTGCCAATACATTCTCACTTTCACCAGGAACGTCTGGTCAGAAATGCATTGTGGGGGAAGTAATATGTTAGCCAAATCTCCTCCACCCTCTGCAAAATTGTCTTCCAGAAAGACTTGTTGTCAAATAGAGAAATCCAATACCTGCCCAGACTCCACCATTGACCTTTATCCATTGGGCAGAGCTCATTCCATCCTGTGATTTCTCTGCTATGGTCAAGACTAGTCTGTCTCCAAAGATTCCTGCTTCTTTGGCACAGAGCATCACTAAGAAGCAACTATTCCACCTGGGATTATAATTCCCCACTTCCTCAGCAATTCGGAGGGACTGAATTCCAGCCAATGGAATGTGAGCAGAAATGATCCCCATCAGAAAGGGCCAGGGCAAGCTTCTATCCTTTCCCCCAGGAACACAGAAAACTCGCAGTGTGAGTTTGTGAGCCACACGTAAAGATGGAGAGCTACAAAACGGAAAGAACTTGGATCCCTGAGTTACCCTTTCTAAATGAGCCTCCTAATTAGAAACAACCAAAGTGGACTATTATGTAAGTGCGAAATAAATGTTTCCTGTGTTAGGCCAATAAAGAGAATTGGGGATATTAACTGTTATAGCAGCTGACATGCCCTTAATTAATATCACTTTTGAACAGCTCAGTGATTTCCTTTTGGGAAATTACCTCGCCTATTATGTGTCATCTGTATGGGATAGCAAATCAGATGCTTGTTTCTCATGATAGAAGCCAGAGAGACCAGGTCTCTCTTCTACCCTCCTCCCCTCCTAGTATAGCCAGGGCTATGGCTCATAACTTAGGCTCGGGTAATCAGATGCGCTGCTGTGGCAGCAGGTGAAATAATGGGAGAGAAACATTCATGGGTGAAAGTATTAGCAGGATTTTGACCTCTCTCTTCCACTACATTTCTTACAATTCCTATTTTCTAACCTTCTAGATTTGGCTGGCTTGCTCTTCATTCCTGATCAAATTCAAGATGCTCAGCAATTCTCTGAGCTTCTGATATCTTTCCAATAAACAGTCTCCTCTTAAGTTAGGTGGAGTCAGTTTCTCTTGCCTATGACAGGAGAATCCTATTTCTATCCCCTCCAAAGAACAGTGGAAATAAAATTTAAAAGAGTCTGTGTTCCAAGAAGTTCTACAAAGATTGGGTTTGGCAAACAACACACAAGACAAATACAGATCTCTTGAAATATGAATACGTTTTACCTAGATGTCTCCTTGAATTCTGTAGGGAGGGTGTGGAGGTAGGAAAGAATGAACAGTGTGGTTTTCTATAAGCTGCAATAAATACAGCGACAGTGCAGTCAGGTCAGAGAGACTGTGATTGATTTATTACATTATAGTTCATTAAAAGTGTTCCATTGCCTTTTTAAAAACCATCCAGTCATTAAAAAATCTTTGTGAATACAGTTTCCAACATCGTTATAAGAGATTCTTGACAGCTCTTCATTTTTAATGGCACTGTTATAAACAGGCTCCATAATGGTCCTGCTTAGTGGGAGTCTGGTTAGAAGGCCAACACCTCATGGAGTCCAAGTTTACATGGTGGCCGCATGCAAAGGCTGAGTCTGAAGTTAATTTGGGTAGAGTAATTGAAGAACTTGGGCTTTGTATGTGACCCTAAATGTACTTTCTAAAAAGGGGTAGGACACCAACCAGGGCTCTAAAATGCATTTTCTCTTGTAAATCTGAAAGACAAGGAGAAACAACGGAAGTGTCAGATTGTCTTTAAACATCCAATGGGGAAGAAATGGTACTTATATGCAATTCAAATTGGAAGGGAAAGATTGTGCCTCAGGCCAACTGAAGGAAAAATGCTGGTTTTCTAATTTGTGGCAAATGGAGATGAGCTCTCAGCTGACTCGGCCAGCGTCCCCAAGAGATCAGCTAGCAGGGGTGGGTGAGAGGGGGCTGCTTTTGGCCAGTGCTGCTTCCCTTTCCTCTGCTCAACATCCACCCGGCACAGGGAAAGTATAAGAAACACAGTTTGCATGTTCAGGACATGGCAAATGCTCATTCTTCCCTAGAAATGTAAGTCTAGTACAATTGCTTACAGCTAATTCCATTCCACAAATACTTACTAGGCACTTCCTAGGTCCCTGCCCACATGCCAGGCACTGCTGGGCTATAGAGATGAACAAGGCATGGTATGTACCATTAGCACTAATGTGACTACTCAGGACCATAGGGAAATAGGGGCAAAGCTGTAACAGAGGTGCTGAAGAGGTTAGTGGAGAAATCTATGATTATACCTGCACAGCCTTCCCTCTTCTTGAGATAAGAACTGTAAGTTTTAGACAAATTGGCTTCCCATTCAGATGAGGCTGACTCTTACTCTACCCTACTTCACGCCCTAGCTGCAGTAACGGGCACATGAGCCAGGTCTGAACAATCAGGACATGGTACTCCACTTCTCTGGCCCCAGTGGTCAGATCCAAGTCAGGCCAAAGAATGAAGCTATTGAGATGAAGATGCTGAGTTTATACTGAGATTGCACAGCCCATGTGTATCGGCCTGGAGCTGCTGGCAACTTCACGCTCCAACATAAAGACAATCTCCTTGACGGTAAAGGTAAGGCCAGGGACAGAGAGCTGAGATGGACAGAGACAGCAGTGCAGGCACCTGATGACCCTGCTGAACATCTGCCTCCGTCTCTGCTTGATGTGTTTTTACCCTGTGTATTTCAGAAAAGTGAATCATTTGCACTTGCAAGAGTCCTGGTGTTCCTAGCACAGTAGCGTTGTGGAGAAAGGATTAAGCCAGACCTCCAGGAATCAGGGATGTCTACAGAACAAGTGTCCTCTGAACTGGTTAAACGACAGTCTAGCAAATGCTACATGCATCTCTATCTTCAGTTCTAGTCTGGGCCAAGAGACCCCAGTTGTACTTTGGAAGTGCCTTGCCTTGCTTTGTGTCACACGGCTCTGTCCTGGACACTTGCGGCATTTGCACTTAGATTCACTGCTTCTTCTTGCCCTGCCCTTCTCTGTATCCCCTGGAGCTGTGATGCAGACTCCATAGCAACAGGCCCTAGGTAAGGGTCTCAGGTGATGCCCCCATACGAGACTGGAGGGAGGAGGGAAGACACTCTAACTTTCACATATCCTCCTCTTTCTCTCTCTCCTTTGGACTCTTGCCGTGGCTACATTGCCTTTGGGGTTTCAGCTCCCGCCAGACAGTCCTCATCATGGCCCCAGCTCCTGCTGGATGCACCACTTCCACGGACACTAGCAACACTCCTGGCCCTTTTGTCTCTCCAGTCCCATGAGCAATAACTGCTTCACTAACTCTAGATTACCTCCTCCTCAACCCTTATTGGCCCTTCGGGCCTTTCAGATATTTTTCTATGTTAATTCCCCTCCACTGAATGACCTGGCATGCATTCTATTCCCTCTATCCATTGCTATGTCACAAACCACCCCTAAATTCAGTGGCTTTTAACAATATTTTCATATCTCTCCTGGTTTCTGTGGGTCAGAGTGAAGGCAATGGAAAAATCGAGTCCCCTGCCATGAAAGAAGGCAACCTAAAAATAAATGCAAGATAATATTAAATTCTTGGCCTCAGCTCTATCCTCTCTTTGTTGAAATAGGAAATTAGCAAGTCTTGGGTGTTAAAAGACAAGCACCAAACTGAGATAATCAAAACGAGTGAAAAGGAATTTCTTTCCCTGGGAAGAAATCAATGATGATGTTTTAAAAGGCTCTGGTTGTACACCACACAGCACCATCTCCCCTGCTTTCTAAATATCAGGTTGTGCACCACAGGCGTGCATGTTTCAGCTGTGGGGAAGTAGTTTGGGTCAGAAAAGGTTTGGTTGCAGAGAAGAGAAGCCCAGTTAAGCTAGTCAAAATGAAAGTGCTTCATCTGGAGAAACCACAGCCCTTTCCCCCACGCTTTCCTCCAAGAGAGTTTCTCTGTTCCACCTTGGATGGAATCTTAACCCTCATATCTAAATGGACTGCTAGGTTGCATAATACCTACTAGAGACGTCATAAATTAATTCTAAATGTAGAGAGGGCAGAAATCCAATTGGCCCAGCTTGAGTGAGGGATCAGCTCTGTCAAGGACCCTGGGTAGTCACATGACCCGTGAAGGCAGATTCCCTAAAGGTAAGGAGGAGACCTTAAAAAGTCTTTAGTGGCCTAGAAGTCACTGCAGAAGTCAGGAAATAAGCTCTGTCCAGAGTGCTGTGTGAAGTCACCAGTAAGATGGGGAGAGCCTGAGGCAAAGTAGTTGCTGTGAATCTCTTAAAGACGCTTAGCTAATGCTTCGGGTCCCTGCCTGGAGGCTATATGTCCTTTAATCAGCTATTGACAGAATTAAGGTTTTGTGCAGAATTGCTCATTTCTAGAGAAACATTAGTAGGAATGCAAACACTCTTAGCTAGAACTACTCAAAACTTATTTTTCATTATATTTTGTGTTTGTTTTTTTTCCTAGACATAAAGTTGTGCTGATGTTTTTTGCTTTCTTAAACCCCCGGGAGCTATAAGTAGTAATAACGTACTTCCTCTGTGCCCTGTATTGACTTGTCAGACTGTTCAGTCCTAGGCTCCCAGCCTAGGTTGCACAGGGAGAAGTAATTAGGGTGGTTCCAGCTAAACCTCCTCTTCTCGGCTTTTAATAACAAAAATGTTTATTCACCAAAAGGGCAATGCCTTTCTCTTAACTCCTTGTTATGGTTGCCTAATCGCTACACCTTCTTGTCCCCGTAGGATCAACTTGTCATTATATCTGTATCCCACCTCTGTGATTATTTAGGGAAATTTATCCCCAGCCTACAACAAAACATAAACCATTCAAGAACCTCCATCAGGAACTGCAGATGTGTCATGTTGCCCGTCAACCCTTGTGAGTGGCAAAGCTACATGGAGTTGATAAGATTCTAAAGTTAAGGCAGAAAGGTTGAGTTCATATGGAGAGAGACAGAAAGAACTACACTCTCATTCCTTGTCATCCCAAGGTAATGTACCCAGAGCTGTAGGCATGGTACTTAATAAGTACCTACTCAAAATCAGCAGCAGCACCTGGGAACTAGTCAAACAAAACTGTCACGTAGGCACAATCATTGTTAGGATCTTACCAATGAGAGTGCATCCAATCAGTTCCTTCCTCTGCACACCCAGGTTTGTTTATCCCTTCCCAAGCCATCCTTTCCAGGAACAATAACAAGATGATCATAGGGACAGGAGGTTTCACATGGGAGTTGTCACCTCATTTGGGGTCATGCAAATCTGATGAAACCTGATCTTGTCTCATCAAGATCTTTTCAGTTGGCAGTGACAGGTTTCCAGAGGAATGAGCTTGTGCCACAAAGGGTCATGTATTGACTCAAATATTCAAATTTAGAGGGTCATGGGTGGCCCAGGAGTGTCCAGATCAGTGGAGTGTTGTTGAAGTCTTTTACGGTTTCTCTCAGGCTTCTCTCTCCCTGGTTTTGGTTCTGGCGCTTGCTTCTTTTACCTCTTCTTGTTTTTTCTTTCTTTTTCTGAGACAGGGTCTCACTAGGTATTTCAGGCTGGCCTTGAACTCACTAGGTAGCATAAGCTGGGCTTGAAATCAGAGCAATCCTCTTGCCTGCACCAGAGAAGTGCTCGGACTACAGGTGTGCACCATCAAGCCCAACTGATTTGCTCTGATAGTTGATTCTTTCCTTTTGCAGATGGGTTTGTACATCATAACTGAGGTAGGCTGATTCCCCCAGAGAAAGAAATGACTGCTTTCTTCCCTATGGAATGGGAGATTCCCAAGGAAAGACTGTCATTGATCCAGCTAGGGTCAAGTAGACACCGTTAAGTCAATTACAGAGACCATAATGACTGACATAACAACACCTCTCCCTCTCTTTGCTGCTTCTATTGCTAAAAAGAAGAATAACCTCTCTGAAAATTGTTATAAGACAGACGGCCACCCCAAAATCTCCCTGTGGTAAGTCCTGCCCTCCAAGCTGGTTTGGAGGCACATACCTGCAGCATCAGCATTCTGGGTGACTGAGGTAGAAGGATCACAAGTTGAAACCCAACTGGACAAGTCTGTGACATAGTGAGACCCAGTCTCAAAATAAAAATGGCTAGGGATACAATCCAATGTGGATACAGTCCTCTGGGTTCAACCCCCGGTACTGAAGAAAGGAAGAGAGAGAGAGAGAGAGAGAGAGAGAGAGAGAGAGAGAGAGAGAGAGAGAATGGAAGAAGGAGGAAGGGGAGGAGGAGAGGAAGGGAAGAGAAAGGAAGGGAAGGGGAGGGGAGGGAAGGGAAGGGAAGGGAAGGGAAGGGAAGGGAAGGGAAGGGAAGGGAAGGGAAGGGAAGACAACTTTCTTCCAAAGAGTCTATACACAAATGCAGGTCATTTTTACACAAAATTTCAGGGAGCTGTTGAACTCACAGGTCCTTTTCAAGCTCCAAGATGAACTCCGTGTACACAAAGTACTGAATTGCTAGTGGAAGAATTCCTAATTGCTAATCATTTTCAGAGGAAGAAGTACCCCCTGAAGCCCCCTCCAATCCCATCCAGCTTATGGCCTGGGGATGTAACTTAGTGGCACAAACACCTGCCTGGCAACTACAAGGTCCTGAGTTCGATCCCTGGTACCCAAAAGAAAAACAGAAAGAAGACACACAATCGCGCCCGGCTCCACGCCCCTATTTATTTCCTTTTACACTGAGCTCCAGTGTGAATGTCGCATCCTCTCCTCCTCTTCTCCTCACTCCCCACTCCAGTCACTGCTAGGATGGCAGGAGGCCACTCCCATCCAGGGACACCAGGAAAAAAGTACACGAGATCAATCAACCTTGAGCATCACTAAGAAGGTAGAAACAAGGGCACTGAGTTGCAAATTGTAGAACTGCAGAGATAGAATTCTGTTCTTTAAAGAGGTGGCAGTGAGTTCTTTTGTAAGTAGCAAAAAATGCAGAGGAATATTTCAAATGGGATAAACACCCATTTGGAAGTTGCCCAAGAGCCAACTGAAAGTCAGTACAAGGCCCAGGTATTAACTTGCTAAATTTGAGAGAACATGCATGTGCGCATGCACACACACACACACACACACACACACACACACACTGCATTCTTTATACATATATATTTACACACGATGTACATAAAGGATGCCCTTCCCCCACTCCTTTCCAATCCCAGCAATGGTAACATTTGCTGGAGATTTTATTACAAAAGCCACAGAATGAAATTCTAATCAATAATGGTTTGCAGGATGGTGGGGGGGAGGGAATTGAATACATTCATAGGTAAAAGATGTTATTATCTCAGTTCAGTAACTATGAAAGAGAAATAGATGAAAAAATCTGGGTTTTATATTAAAAACCGGCACAGCTGTAGAGTTACATAATAAAGTATTGCCTGTATCCATGGAAATGGAGAGTAATTGATGCACCACAAGTTATTTTTATAAACCCAAACAAAAAAATTCAATCAGAAATGTCTTTCCCCGTTTTGGGGGCATTGTATATTTTGTATCTGTACATAATGCACACATTTAGGGTGTGAATGCACTCATTATTGATCAGCCATGTTGAATAGGACATGCTGCTTTCCCTGAATATTCAAGATTAGAATCCTGTGGCCTAGCTCCCGCTCCTTCTTGAAAGACTTCCTCTGAATAAATTGTGCAGTGCTTTAAAATTCAGGCAGTTCCAAGTCGGGGGAATAAAAAGCCCCATTCCTGGTTTCTGAGGTGTCTGAAGGGGCAAGTTTGGAAGATGAGCATTCTGCATGGCACATACTCTTGCATTCCCCCACAACACACACCATTACTCGCCCCACTTCACCCCAAGTATGCACATACACACGGTGCCAATCACAGAGCTAAGCAGAGAGAAGCTTTGCAAAACAGCCAGGATGTATGGCATATTGCAATTTACCGAATTTGTTTGACAAAAAAATTCACTAGAGACATCTGTTACAAACACTGATTCCAGGGCTCCACTCAACTCCCCTATATAAGATCTTCCAAAAGAGAGACTCAGAAATCTGTGAAATGAATGCTCCTCCTAAGGTAGCTCCTGTCATGGGCAAACTGGAGAAACACAGAGATAGGCCTGGCTTCAGAGGTGTGTGACCAGCTCTCAAAGGCCTCTGTTCTTTAATGTTCTACTCTCTCTCCCATGAAATTGTTATTAGTTTTTTAACAAAGAGCCTTGAAGTTTTATTTTGCTCTGGGAGTTGCAGATTATGTGGCTGATCTTACAAAAAAATAATAATAATACCTAAGAGTGTACATAGCAAACCTGAATCAAAATTCCAACATCATCACCACTTAACTGTTAGGAGCTCTTCAGCAGGCTAGTGGAATCTCTGAACTTCTGTGTATTCATCTATAAAATATCATTGACAATTTTGACTTGATGGGCTTTTATGAAAGTTATACGGCACCATGTTGATAATTTACTCACAGCTTGAAAAGAAGCTAAGGCTTACTCAGTCTAGAAGTTGAATGACTTTTAATGAAATAAAGACCTGAGGAAAGAGGTGATATTTTGGTTGGAGCCTGGACAGAGACACTAACCCTTCCATGTTAAATCAATGTTCAAACTGCTTCAGATAAAGCAACTGTGCTGTGGCTCCTTCTGAGATGCCACCATGACCAGTGCTTAACTCCACCTTTACATCAGCTTCATTTTATAATCTGCTCTGTGACTGCATGTGCCAGGTTTATGTTAAATGCTTGGGAAAATAGGCTGTTGGGAGGAAATCTCCTCTACCACCACAGCTAGGTCCACTGACCAGAGCTGGTATGAAGCAGGTTGGGACAAAATGTCATAACAAGGGGTGGACACTTCTATGAATGGTTTTGTATTAAGTGTCACATAGATGTGGATATATGTTTCATTTCTCTCTCTTAGATACCTAGAACTAGAGTGGCTGGTATTAGTGATTCTATTTTTAACCTTTTGAAGAACTGCCAAACTATTTTCCACTGCACTTGTATCATTTTATAATCCCACCACAAAAAATCCGATTTCTCTACATCCTTATCTATACTTGTTTTATGACTTCTTAATTTTAGCCATACAAATACGGGTAAAGTGATATCCCATTGTATTATCGATTTGTTTTTTGCTATTGATTAATGGTCACTTTCATGCATTTATTGGCCATTTTTATATCTTTGGGGGGAATATTTTTCATATCCTTCACCAGTGTTGCAAACTTTAGCACCACTTGGTTAAGTAACGGCAAATTCCCTAATGGCAAAGTCTTTCTCCCTTGAAACTGACGGAACTTGGCACTCTGATCAAAAATCCATCAACCATAGCTTAAAGTTTTGTTTTTGGACTCTTTTTTCCATTGCATTGATCCACATATTTGTCCTTTTGCTGGAACTGCATTGTCTTGATTATTATGGCTTTACAGTGATTTTTGAACTATGGAAGTGTGAACCTCCAAATTTTTGTTCTTGTTCTTCAGGATCTGGCTATTATAGATCTGCTGGGTTTTTAAATGAACTTTAGGATCTGCTTATCAGTTTCTTCAAAGAAAGCATCTAGGTTGACAAATGTTCACTGAACTTCTAGATTGCTTTAGAAAGTATTGCCATTTTAACAATAAATCTTCTAATCCATGAACGTAGGATGGTTTTCTGATGATTTAGATTTGTGAATTTCCTTCAATAATGTTTTGTCAATTCCTAAATACAATTACTGTGTTTCTTTTACTTATTTTATTCTTAAGTATTTTGTTGCTTTGATGCTGTTGTAAATCCAATTGTATTTATAATTACACTTTCAGACTGTCATTGTTAGCATATAGGAATTCAATTGATGCCTAAATCTTCATCTTATATCTTACAAATTTTGTGAATATCATTATTACTTCTAATGGTTTCTTTGTGAATGCCCTTAGGATTTTATATACAAGATCATTTATTTACAAATGAAGATAAATTTAATTCTTTCATTCCAGCATAGATGCCTTTTATTTCTTTTTCTGGCAAAATTGTGCTGGCTAGAACTCATACAACACTGAATAGAAGTGGGGAGAATACATAGCTTTGTCTTATTCCTGATCTTAGGGCAAAAAGAGAAAATTCGGTGTTGTATAAAGTGTGATGGCAAGTGCAGGGAGTGTAGTAGCTCCCTCTCTCTCCTTCTGTGCATTCTGGCCACACTGACCTTCTCACTGCAGTGCCTCCAACTTGCATTTCCCTTGACGAAAACCTCTATAACTGGCCCTTTTGCTAAGTACTTTCCTACTTATTCTTCTGTTGCAGTTAGTAATATGTGAAGGTTTTCCAGGCCTCCAGACCTAGCGAGATATCACAGAGCTCCTTTTCCTTCACAAAAATGGGTTACTGTGTATTTATGTGGGTATTTGATGTCTACCCTCTCACAAAACATGTGCTTTTAAGGAACTGTTCAGTGTCTGACGTGCGTAACACTTTAGCTCCAATTGCTGGAGCACAATACTGCAAGAAATATTTCATGAATGATGTGAAATACATATTGGTTATCATTAAGAAACCAACCAATAACAAATGCTAGTGTGGCTGTGGAGAAAAGGGAATGCTTTTCCACTGCTGGTGTGAATGAAGACTGGTGAAACCACTGTGGAAATCAGTTTGGAGATTCCTCAGCAAACTAGGTCTAGAGGTCCCATTGAACCCAGCTATTCCTCTTCTGGGCATTTCGCCAGAAGAACTGAAAACATCATATCACAGTGATATATGTGCCCCCATGTTTATAGCAGCGCAATTTGTAATAGCTAAATCATGGAAGCAACCCAAATGCCCATCCATTGAGGACTGAATTAAAAAGTTGTGGTATTTTTACATAATGGGATATCGTTCAGCTATAAAGATAATCTCAAAGCTTTTACAGGAAAATGGACACAAGTAGAGACCATACTCATAAGTGAAATAAATCAGACCTGCATGTTTAAACACTGTATTGACTAAAATCTATGAGGTACAATAGTCATTGTGAAAGGGAAGGAAATTTCTCAAAGGGAAAGAACAACTGGGATGAGGGAAAAGAGAAAAGAAAGAAGGGAGGTAAAAAGTATATATATGTATATATATAAAGTATATATATGCTTTATATATAAAGTATATATATATATATATATATGCACACACACATAGGATAGCTAACATACTTGCACTACTGACTTTGATTGCTCTATTGAAAGGAACAGTTAATGTTTAAGTGTATGATCAACCTTACATGTCTATATTTGTTTATCTGAGTATGCAAATTGAGGATATCAATATGTAATACAACAAACTGTTAATTTCCTATCGCTTTGTCTGAAATTCTGTATTGCTTGTATTGTTTTTGTGTTATTTTCTAAATGTATGTGTATTCGTTAAGATGTTTTCAATCTTTTATCGAAACAAAGAGAAATATTTCACGAATGAATGAATGAATGAACTCAACCAAACAAACCAGAGTGAAGAAAGAATGTGAATGGTAACCACTACCAAGTTCTTGGCAACGAGGAACTTCAATACCTCATTCTGGTTTTTTTCCCCATAGTGAGAGCCTTTGCTGTACTTTGGAAGAAAAGATTTACATTAGACTCTAAAATGATACAAAAAGACTTCCCTTTGGAGATCACTTCTAAACTGAGGCGATGTTATAAATCCTTCTCAATCACCATGAAACTTTCTTTATTCCTGCCAATGATAGGTAACTTCCTTCTTTTCCTAATGGCCATAGTTCTGTATCACTCTTAATGATATGCATGATTTTTGCTGTGTTATCATCATACATATGTTTACCCTCTGTCCTCCACTATTTGAAAACAAAAACCATACATGGTTTATTTTGATATCTTTACATCCCCTAGCTTTGTCTTTAGAAATGTATTGAGTATAGAAAAGAATGTTGATCGCTATTACGCATATAACTTAAGGATATAAAGTTTTATTCAACTGTTCTTCTCAAATACGTGTTTTTATGTTCTTTAAACATTTAAATTTTATTACACCTTAATTCTTAGCAAAAACGGATGTTTGGGGCCGGTCATATAGCTCAGTGGCACAAGCACCTGCCTGGCAAGCACAAGGTCCTGAGTTTGATTTCCAGTACAAAAAAAAAAAAAAAAAAGCATAATTTAGTTTCAACATTAACCAAAATTTCTTTCCAGAGTGGGGAAGTAGCACAGTGGCAGAGCACATTATTAGCAAGCACAAGGCCCTAAATTCAACCTCCAGCACAAAATCAAACAAAACAAAAACTTTCTAACCAGATGTGACTATGATAAATATTGTACTCCATTCATTTAGGTCTGAACACCACCTTCAGTAGTAAACATCACAGTAAACATTTCCCTCATTCATACTTACTCAAGCCATTTCTGGCCATCCAAAATGCTTTCCTGACCAACCTGTCACCCCCCAACAAATTGAAGAGGTAGGATCTTGCAACATAACCAAATCCTCAAAACCAGCTACACCTGGAAGATACCTTGGAGAAGTAGTCATTTCCTAAAGGTTCTAAACACTAGCAATAAAACAACCCACCACAGCAACTTATAAGCATCACCCAGGAATTAAACTAAAAAGAGAAAAGAAAATGAGAAGACACTTAAACAAGAAGGAACCCCAGACACTCAGTTCACCAAAGGCAAATCCAGAGGACAATGAGGTGGAACAATTCTAAAGCCACCTACCTGGCCTCTCTGATGTGATTACAACAAAGGAATTGAATGAGGCCCTAGAAAAAACTCAGAAATAATTTCTTAGATACTGCAGAAATGGTGTCCACAATGAAAACCATTCTTAATGATGCTAGAGCAAATACAGACCAAAAGAAAAGAGAGGATTTTAAGAAAGTTATAGATGACACAAATGCTCACATAGGGAAGAAATAAAATCCATAAGGCAGATTCAAGAAGGTATAAAAGAAAATAAAAATTCCATTGAAAGTATACACAGCAGGGCTGGGGATATAGCTCAGTGGAATAAGCACTTGCCTAGCAAGTGCAGGGTCCTGAGTTCGATCCCCAGTACCGCAAAAAAAAAGAAAGTATACACAGCAGATTAAACCAATGTGAGGACAAGATCTCAGATATAGAAGACATGCTTGTGGTGAGCAATCATGAAAAGAAAGATATCTTGAAAACAGCAAGGAACCATGAGAAATAAATCTAGCAGCTGCTAAATGAGATAAAGAAGAATAACCTAAGCTTGATTAGAGTCAATAAAAAACAGGAGATAGTACAAATTATATTAAAAATACTGTTCAGAGATGTCATGACTGGAAACGTCCCTGATAGAGAAAAAGAATTTGACATACAAATGAAGCATATATAACTCCAACTACCTAGAATCAAAAAAAGTCTACAAGCAGGCATATCATAGTCAAGATCCCAGAAGTTAAACACAAAATAGAATCTTAGACTTCCGAGAAGATGGCGACCAGGTGAGCGGCAGAGGGAAACTCTCCCAGAGTCCGATCTTTCGCTCGAGTGCCGGGTGCGCGGCTGCGAAATTCCAACTGAACATGTTGCTCTGTGCTGCCTGAGCATTAACGGGTCGGTTGGATACGCCGGCGAGAAGAGGGCGAGCCCTGAAAGCTGGGCGCCCGGCGGCGGCTCGGCCGAGTCCCGCGTAACACCGAGTGCGATCCAGACCCGCCCACCTCCCAAACCCGAATGGGCACAGGCGGCCGCGACCAGGAATTTTTGGAGGTGGCAGAGCAGAGCAAACTCAGAGAATGATCTCTTTGGGCAGATTGCGCTAATCTGCGCAACTGAACGGGATCCTACTCAGATCCCCAACCCCACAGCCAGCGGCATCCTCAGCCAGAGAGCGTTGGCGGCTCCTGCGAGAACGCCAAGGAGGCAGGCGAGTGCTGGGATCTCCTGCTGGCACGGATCTCGGAACGGGTGAGCTGAGTGATCGCTGCAACGGGATTTCTGAGTCAGGAAGAAGCTCGACCCAAGGAAATACATCTGAGCGGCTTTCCTGCCTGCACAATCCCAAGGTGAGTTGATTGGGCACCCTGACCGTTTTTTTTGAGTCAGGGAGAAACTCCGCCCAGCGAGGGACATCCGAGCAGCTCTTCTGACTGCACTGTCCCTGGGACAGAAGACCTGGCTGGGTGCCCGACGGGATTTTTGAGTGGGGGAGGAGCTCCACCCAGGGAGGAACACCTGAGCGGTCCCCTGCCTGCAGGGTCGCTGGGGCGGCAAGCTGTTTATGTGCCCCAGCCAGGTCTCGGGGTAGGGAATAGTGAGGTCCACAAAGCAGCATCTGAGCAGCCTTTTAAGCGGATCTCTCAGAAGAAAGCTTAGGGGACATTCTCCCAAAGAGAAAGTCATTGGAGCAGCCTCTGCAGCAGAACTTTGCCTGTTGAACGGCCTGGGGAATTTACAACTCAACACTTTGAATCTGATACCCAAAAATGGGAAAACAGAGGAACAGAACGCAGTCTCAGAACTCAACCCCACCCAGAACAAGTTCTGAATGCGAGGATACAGGGGAACCAGGAAGTCACATACCTGCAAGTAATGAAACGATTGCATCCAAAATGAAACAACTCCAACAGGCCATAAAAGAGCTTAAACCAGACAGAAGCAACATACCTCCAATGATCTCTCACACAAAAAAAGAACTGAAAACAATAATGGAAGAAATGTTCCGTACACATAGAGAAGAAATAGATAAAAGACTAGAAGAAAATATGAAACAAATCGAAACGGTACAAGAGCAACTTAGGAATGAATTACCAAGAATGAAACAGGTCCAAAGAGAATGCCAGGATTTGAAAACTTACACTGAAAGCTTGCAAAACTGCTTAAATGAAACCGAAGATAGAATCTGAGACCTTGAAGACAGCAAGGCAGCTTATGAGCGAGAAAGGAAGGATCTCATAAAATCATCAAAGACACAAGAAAAATTAATCAAACAGCTCCAAGATGAGGCAAAACGTAGTAATATTCGAGTTATAGGAGTGAGTGAAACAGTAGGAGACCACACAAATGATATAAAAAGAATATTTGCTGAAATAATAGCAGAAAATTTCCCAAACAAGGTAAAAGACACTGAAATTCAGTTAATCGAGGCATATAGAACCCCAACGATCCATAACCCAAAGAAAAACACACACAGATATATAATAGTCAAGATCCCAGATATCCAGCAAAAGAACACAATATTAAAAGCTGCTAGAGAAATGAAACAGATCACCTATAAAGGAAAGTCCATCAGAATTACAGCAGACTTCTCAATGGAAACCATGAAATGAAGAAGAGCTTGGAGCGAGGTATTACAGATTCTGAGACAAAACAACTTCCAACCCAGACTGATGTATCCTGCAAAACTATCCCTCAAATTCAATGGAGAAATAAAATATTTTCATGACAAAGAACAATTGAAGAACTTCATCAGTGCCAAACCAGCATTGCAAACAGCACTAAAAGACATTCTAGACAGAGAAAAAAGAGACCACAATCCCAAGAACAATAGAAATAACTCCCTCAACAGAACAAGCAAGTAAACACTCAGCAAAAGCAGAAAAACAACAAGTAAATAACATGACTAGAATAAGCCAACATAAAACCATGATAACCATTAATGTAAATGGGCTCAATTCAAAAGTCAAAAGGAAATCATTGGAAGAGTGGATTAAGGAACAAAATCCAACGATATGCTGTATACAGGAAACACATTTTACTCAAAAGGAAATCCACAGATTGAAAGTTAAAGGTTGGAAAACAATTCTCCATGCAGCAGGTCCCCAGAAAAAAGCAGGGGTAGCTCTTATGTTTGCAAACAATGTAAACTTCAAACCAAAAACAATTAAAAGAGATAAAGAACGGCATTACATACTAGTTAGGGGAAAACTGCAAGAGGAAGAGGTAACAATCCTAAACATTTATGCACCTAATAATGGTGCACCTAACTTTACAAGTCAAATCTTGACAGACGTAAAAAATCAAATAACTAACAACACTATTGTAAAAGGGAACCTAAACACCCCTCTGACGCAAAGAAACAGGTCAACTTGACAGAAACTCAGCAAAGAAATAACAGACATGAACCAAAAGTGTGAACAAATGGATTTAGTGGATCTATACAGAGTGTTCCACCCCACAACATCAGAATACACATTATTCTCAGCTGCACATGGGTCTTTCTCCAAAATAGACCACATTCTAGCCCATAGAGCATATCTACCTAAATGCAAAAGAATTGAAATTATCCCATGCATATTATCTGACCACAGTGCAATTAAATTGGAAATTAATGACAAAGAGAACTCCAAAAACCACATAAACACTTGGAAATGAGACAACAACCTCCTGAATAACCAATGGGTCACACAAGAAGTTAAAGAAGAAATTTAAAACTACCTACAAATAAATGAAAATTCAAGTACAATCTACCAGAATCCGTGGGATGCAATGAAAGCAGTCCTCAGAGGGAAATTTATAGCAATGAACTCATATACCAAGAAAATAGAAAGAGAGCAAATAAATAACCTAATGATACCTCAAACTCTTAGAAAAAGAGCAACAAGCCAAACCAAGAGCCCAAAGAAAGGAGGAGATTATAAAATTCAGGGCAGAAAATAATGCAATTGAAATGAAGAAAACTCTACAAAAAATTAGTGAATCAAAGAGTTGGTTTTTCAAAAGAATAAATAAAATTGATAAACCCCTAGCCAACTTTATCAAAAAAAAGAAGGGAAAGATCTCAAATTCATGCAATAAGGAATGAAAACGATGAAGTCACTACAGATCCAAGAGAAATGCAAAAGATCATTAATACCTACTTTGAAAATCTGTATTCCCATAGGATAGAAAATACAGAAGAAATGGACACATTCCTAGAAAGGTACAAATTGCCAAAATTGAATCAGGAAGACGTAAAAATGCTGAACAACCCAATGTCAATTAATGAGATTGAAAACGTCATTAAAAACTTACCAACAAAGAAAAGCCCAGGCCCTAATGGATTCACAGCAGAATTCTATAAAATATTTACAGATCTAATGCCAACTCACCTCAAACTCTTCAACGAAATTAAAAAGGAAGCAACGCTCCCCAACACATTTCTGGAGGCAAGTATTATACTGATACTAAAACCAGAGAGGGACCCAACCAAGCAAGAGAGCTATAGGCCAATCTCTCTAATGAATATAGATGCAAACATACTGAACAAAATATTGGCAAACAGATTACAGCGAATCATAAGGAAAATTATACACCACGACCAGGTAGGATTCTTTCCACGAATGCAGGGATGGTTCAATACTGGCAAATCAATTAATGTAATACACTATATCAATACAATCAAAGACAAAAACCACATGATCATCTCAATAGATGCAGAGAAGGCTTTCGATAAAGTCCAACATACATTCATGTTAAAAACTTTAGAAAAAATAGGAATAGACGGCCTCTACCTCAACCTGATCAAAGCCATCTACAACAAACCAACAGCCAACATCATACTAAATGGACATAAACTGAAAACTTTCACTTTAAAGTCAGGAACAAGACAAGGATGTCCATTGTCACCACTCCTATTCAACATAGTTCTGGAAGCACTAGCCAGAGCAATCAGACAAGAGA
>PVLD010016011.1:0-46530 GCA_004027595.1 Dinomys branickii | reverse complement strand
GTGGCAAGATTTCACGTCGTGGTTGCTCAGACCTCTGCATGGGAGTGGAGATACGAGGCAGACCCAAAGATGTGGTGAGAATCAGTTTTTCTCTCCAGTCTCCGTCCTAGACCCTTAGGTCCATCCTCTGCGGCACCCTCGCTTCCTCATCTCTGACACATCAGAGTCCTAGAATCTCAGAGCTGGTGCTGTAAAGCAGAATACTACGCACTGATACCAGTCCCTGGGAGAGGAACTGGTGACCAGCGCCAAGGCAGGACTCTGAATACCTGGTTAACTTCTGCTGGTATTCCTAGGTCCCACAGCAGACCTGCTCAAACTCAGCTTCTGGAGTATGAGTCTGGTGTGGCAGAGCGCTCGTACAAGTCAGAGCAAAGCAAAGTGATCATTTACAGCTAGGCAGGATTTTAAGAGACCCAGTTTACCTCTGCAGGGCAGTGCTAGCTAAGCGCCTGCATGCTCCTGCCTGGGTTTTCCTGTGTACATTCTACGTGGAAAGCAGGGCTCCAGCCTAGTCTCTTCCCAGTATTCTGATTCAAACTCCTTCCACCTCACTGATTCCAACGAAATCACATGCCTGTGTCCCAGTCACTGATGCTGAGAAGATGCTGGGAACCTGCTGCGTGCTGGGGGCCTGGTCACTCTCCTGTCCTGAGCTGACAGTGATTCTCACCTGAACTATCTTCAAGGCCCTGGGGCAGGCAGTGGGGTGAGCTAAGAAATGATTTCTTCTCACTGGAAATTTGCCCAGTGAAAGATGTTTTCTATTTACACGTCTGAGTTTTCATTGCTAGTTTGTTATATAAACCTACTATTACACAGTGTTATGTATATCCTAATTGGAATTCGTTTTAACAAAACGTGGGCAGGTGGCAATTCATCAAGAAAGACTGACTTGGCGATCTTTAAAATTTTTTTTTTTTTTTTTTTTTGCTGTACTGGAGATCAAACTCAGGACCTTGCGCTTGCCAGGCAGGCGCTTATTTCACTGAGCTATATCCCCAGCCCTAAAATGTTTGTTTTGGGCCTTATAATCATTTTGAATTTGAAAATGCTTATAATGAAAATGTTTATAACGAACATGAAAATGCTTCTTGTTCACTTTTAGATTTTTTTTTGTATAGCTAAATGCTCTTTAATATCAACTTGAACTTCAGTAGCAACATAGGATGTGAAAGAAATATTATTACATATAGTTTTTTTCCATGAATGTTTCTTGAAATATATAGGTCATTGTTTGGTAGATTTTTGCATTTTATCATCTAAGGACAGATTTATTCTTTAGGAATTTTTCTATATGCTATTAAATTGACATTATGGAAGTATTGCTTATACACAGTACAGGTGCCATCTTGATTATGCGTTTCTGGTTTACAATACTTACACGTTACCACCACCACACTCAAGAAATGGGACACCCCATCCGTCACCCATTATCTTCTCTCAAGTCCTGGCTTGGGCATCCACCATTCCCTTCAGCTATTGGCAACTGCCGCTGTAGTCTGCACCTGGAGAACAGACATGCTTTCCCTAGGGCTCTGTCTGAATGGAATCATACGAGTATGGATGGAAAACTTCTGCACGTACTGTCTTACTTCATGCTTCTGTTGCTCAGCAGGATTACCTCTTTGGAGGCACCTGTGTCACTGCATGCACAGATATATCGTGTGTTGATGTGGAATAATTCTGATGTAAGATCAGTCTGAGCTAAGTACACGTGGCACACCTCGGAAACATACTCCGTTACCCAGGATGACAGTCTATCAGGGAAGAGGCTGTATAAGCTTTTACAGGCACGAAAGCAAGTGACTAGGATCATCACGTGGGCAGATCACAAGAAGGCGGGGAAGTCTCCTCTGGAAGTTTCAGCTATTGTCTTGAACCAGCGGGAGGCATCTTTTACAGGCCTCAGATGTTAGGAGATGCTCAGCTTTATAGCTGATGAGGCCAGAGGTCTGTCGGGCTGAGTATCCCCTCAAGAGGGAAATCCACCATCTTTATCTAGGTCAGATACTGGAGTTGATAGTGAAAGGCTGATAGTAAGTAGCCGGGATAACTTCGGCCTCTTACTCTGCACTGCACCACCTCCCTCTATCACGGAAGGGCAAACAGCTCAGCAGCTCTTTAAATAAAGCAGCTTCCTGGAGCTTCCGTTCGCTGGTGCCTTTCATTGCTGAGGCCGTTCCATTGTGTAGTTGTATCACCCTTTGCTTATCCACCTATGTACTAACGAATGTGCGTGGGGGTTGTTTCCAGTTTTTGACCATTATGCATGAAACTGATGAATATCTAAGTGTTTCTGAGGCGATACAGTTTCATTTTGCTTGTGTAAATACTTGGAAGTCGAGTTGCTAGGTTGTTGTGGTGGGTGTCTGTACCACCCTGCAGGCAACAGCCAAACTGTTTCCCAAAGCAGTTGCTCCATTTTGTTTGCCTAACTGCAGTTTACTAGTATTCGAGTGGCTCTGTGGGCTGGGTAACATCAAACTGTGCTACATCAAACTGACATATTTTAACCATTTCAGTGTGTACGGATTTCACTGCGGTTTTGATTTATATTTCCTTTATGACGACTGATGAATGTCTCCCATGTGTCCTTGGCCACATGCAGCTCTTCCTTGACACAGGGCCCCATCAAATCTTTGATTCATTTTAATTGGGTTACTTGTCTTGCCATTTTTGAGTTATGAGGCTTCTGTGTGTATTCTTAATACAGGTCCTTTGTCAGATATATTTTGCCAGTCATGTGGCTTAATGTTTATTCATTCTTAAAAAACAGTGTCTTCAAAAAGGAAAAGCTTTACATTTTCATGAAGTCCAGCTTAGAGGGTTTTAAAAATGGTTTCAGTTTTTGCCTTTTAAGAAAACTGAGCAGGGGTAGAGACATGCTCCTATACTTTCTGTGAAAAGTTTAATGTCTAAATAAAAGGCCGCTGAGTTAATTTGGAGCAGGGAGAGCCCCATTACTGTGGCAAGAACACTGTCAGAGGCCTGTGGCCACTGTCACCCGTATTCACCCCAAGGCTGCTTGCTTGCTAAGAATCTGCACTTTAATGGGCCAATTTGAAACGCTTTCTCACAGCTGAGATTCCCTTTGGGTACTCATAGGACTAGGGCGGCGAGCAGCATGCTCCCCCTGGCGGTTGTCTGGAACCTGATAAGGCAGCTTCCCATGCTGACAGTAAGCAGCCAGATTTAGTCTGACTCCTCAGCCACCTGCTGCATCCACGCTCACGCTTTCACGGACCTCTCAGGACAGGAGTGACCTCAGCGTGCCGACTCAGGCCATTTCGCATGGTCTCTGCAGAAGTGAAATGATAGGGTCTGACCTGAGGATAGATGGACAGGCCTTGAGTCTTGCGGAAACGCACAGCTAGGCCAGGAAGGAAAGAAGGAAGGGAGGAAGGCAGGGAGGGAGGGAGGAAGAATTCGGTTCAGGAGACAGAGCAGAAGCTTGGATTTGGGAGAAGTCGGAGAGCAGGGAGTGTGGACTCCTAGCTTACAGGACGGGGTTAAACACCAGGCAGTGCAGTGCAGTTTATAATGCACAGGGAACATTTTGTGGCCCCTGTCTGCCCAGGGACAGAGTTTGTTGCAAGTGTGGATCTCTAACGGGTATAACTTCTTCCCAAAGAGAAGCCTCACCCTGGCCAGTGGTGGTGGACAGGCTGGGACCAAGACACAGACCCCGTGTGATTGCAGGCTGCATGGTCCAGGGCGCTTCTGTGAGGCCTCCTGGTGAAGTGGACAGGGAGGTACCTGGAATCTGCTCATCTACCTGCGGGAGTAACTTCTCGCAGTAGCGCCGGCCTCCTGAGTACCTGAGAGCTCCCATGCACAGGGTCCAGTCCTCAGCGGGGGCTCACATTGCTTTTCTCCAGTTTGAAGTTTGATGATAGGACACCTTTGCTGGGACGCAATACCTGACACCCACAATGTAAAGAAGGGGATGTGTAATTTAGCTCATGCTTTGGGGAAATTCAGTCTCTAGTCAGCTGGCTCCAAGGTAGGAGTACCGGGTGGAATGGTGGAGCAAAGCTGCTTAATTCATGACAGCTGGGGGGAGCGTGGGGCCCAGCGCCAGAGAGGAATAAACAAGAGGCCATGTAGAGGGCTGGAGGTCACACACACACACACACACACACACACACACACACACACACACACAAGTCAGCACATCCAGGTTCATGGTCCCGACCTATCCTCTGCCAGCTTCACACCCAAACACACCCCCTTAAATACTTCACCTCAAAATAAAGACAACGGTTCATAACTGCCTCACGCTACAGCTGCTCAAGTACAGCTGAAATTCTATCATCACTTTTCCAAAGTCTCAGCAGTTCCAGCATTTTTCAAAGGTTCAAATCTGTGTTTCCTTTGACTCTCCAGGCAGTTCCTTAGCTTAGAAATTTCTGTAAAAGCAAAACAAACAAAAAAACCTAAAAAAGAAGTTACATAATCCTAAGTGACATTGAAAAGAAAGTCAGATCAAAGCAAAACTCAAACCAGGCGGGCAACAGTCAGCCCTGTAGCTCCCTATCTGGTATCCAGGGCACCTGGCAGTAGAATGTATGTCCCAGGGACAGGATAGCCCCACCCTCGTGGCCTTGCTGGTTACAGTGCAGAAAGCTTCTCTCTTGGCTACCTCTACTTGCAGCCTGCAGCTTCCCTCAGCGGACATCCCATGTTCCTGGCCTTACTCTCACAGCTTCGCACACTGCCTTCTCAGGGGTCCTTGCCTGGCCTTGCAGGGCTTCCTTTGCAATGGGTATGGAAACCCCTGCAACCCCGCAACTCGTGCATTCTGTATGTTGGTAAAAGTAGCACCAAGTCAGCTGCCGGTGCAGGCCGTAGCCAGGATGTGTCAGATTACGGATGGCTGTAGCAGCCTCCAAGTGCCCTGACTGCTGAGCACAGTTCTAGGAATCCTGACAAACTAATTCCTTTCTTCAGTAGGGGTCTCGGGGGCCCTCTGCTCAAATGAAAGGTTTACAGTTCTACACTCTTGAGCTTGCGATGAGTGGGGGTTTGCTGCTGTCTTGAGATGTCCTCAAGGCATCTTTCTTTCTGTCTGTATTTCTTTTTAATAGTGTTAATCTCTTAGCAGCTGACCCCCTCTGGCTCCACCATAAACATGGTTCCTTGTATGTCCAGATTTAAGTTTTAAAATTTGTCTTGTCTGCCTTTTGTTCTCATTATTGTAAGGCTCCAACCAGACCTGACTCTCCCAGTTCTGCCTGCCTCCCACAGCAAAGGCACTGCTATCTGCAGGAAACTTGGCTCTCAGCAGGAAACCCAGCTCAGTACCGAAGTTGTCATCAACAAGCACAGGAAAGGAGATAAGACAGGACAAGGAATTTTGCAAGTGCCGGAGACATCTGGAGACACCCAAAATTTTATACTGTGCACTTCAAGGACTTTGCCCACTGAAATACAAAACTGCCAAAAAACTAACCGCAGATGTTTATTAAATCTTCCTGTGTGCCTTCTTCTCTTCATCCCTATAAAAGGGACACACTTCTCTTTGTTCAGGGCAGATGGTTTTATCCTGCTCTCTGCCCACACCCAGGCGTAGTAAACACCATGCCATGTTGCCTGGTGGTCTCTGCCGGTTCCTTGCTCTCTCGTATATCACATATGTTGTACATCTGTCTAAAAGGTGCCAGCAGTACCATGCCACAGCCTGGATGTTGTGCTGTCTTGAAGTTCTCTCCACCAGATTAGTTGTTCCACTGCTCTTAATCTCACTGTAAAGTTTCAGGACATGGGCAAAATTCAGACAAGTCCCTTGTCACAATGTAGCATGCATGGCCTTAGTCCAGTTTCCAGTAAAGTCCTTGTTCCCAACTGAAACCTGAGCCTTCCCTTTACTGTCCACATTCCTAGTAGCGTTCCGGTTTTCTGGGCTCAGAGCACAGCCACACATCAAGCTCAGCTTACTGCATTCTAAGGCTTGCATCTCTGTACCTTGTAGGGAGCTGGTATCTCCATATCTTGCCAAATTCCTGCAGCAAGCCAGTTCCAAGGGCTTCTAAACCACATGGTCAGGTATAACCCTAGCAATAACCTCAGTTACCAGTTTCTGTATTAAAATACCTGACACCCACTATTTTAAAAAGGAGAGGGTTAGCTTAGCTTGGTTTAGTAGTGTTCAGCCTATAGTCACCTGACTCCAAGGCAGGAACATCATGGCAAAAAAGGTGTGGCAGAATGAAGCTGTTTAATTCGTGGCACATAGGGAGTATTGTATTGCATGGAACAGTGCCGGAGAGCAGGGGGCAAAGGGCTGTGTGTATACAGTGACCAAGCCACACCTCCAAGACCTACCAAGACACACTTAGGAGCATGCTCTGCAATCTACTAGGTGCTTCTTAATCTGATGGAGCTGACATGTCAGGATTAACAGCTCCCATAAATTGTGTAGTCCACAGTGTTCTGGATGATTCTATCTTTATCAGGACATGGGTCTGGCAATGATCAGGTAGGGAAGCCTCAGCACAAACCTCAAGATATTATAAAGCCTGAGATGAATATTCACCCTGGTCCCTGAACAGCCTGAAGATGATTAGCGCCTTTAGCTTTCAGAAGAAAAGAAAGGCGCACAGGGCTGGATCTGAGTCCACATTCTGCCAACTCTGGCCCCAGCTCAGCAGGGAAGTGAAGCTCTCTGAAGACACTTGTGCGTCATCACGTAGCCTCGTTTTGCCCAGATGTGATTTACAGAACTGCAGCTCTTGTGCCGTGGAGTAGATACAGAATTCACAGCTGACCCTTCAGTAGCAACGGATTACCAAATCATGAATTCATGGTCCCTTTAGCTAGTCGCAGCATCACAGCTGCATCAAATACAGGCTCATTACATTCAAATAGAGTGTTCATTACCGGACTATCCTAGGGTACAAAGTGAACTAAACTGGAGCCTGGTGCCCTCCTTCCTGTCTGGGCCAAGCTGCGTTTTCTGATGCAGTCTGTGTTGCTCATGAATGGGAGGAAAGAGTTTAGTTACCATAGGGTCCTATCCATCCGTGAGGCTACACTAGGGCCCGCAGCATATGACATTCTTCAGAGCTCAATGACAGCTTCCTCGCAAGCCTATGGGCAGCAGGAAGGGGGGAATGAATTAAACCTGGTATTCAAATATTTGTTTGGGGAATTGGATGGAAATAAGAAGTTGAAGTCAGATGTTACCCCAGAGAGGACAGCAGTTGAAAATTTTTCCAGGATCAATCTCTTAGTGGCTGAAGTCAAAAGAGTAGGTTAGAAATAAAAGGCAGGGATGGGTTTAATCTGCAGTGATGAACTAGGGAGGGCACCCTATCTTCCAATGAAATGCCATTTTGCTCATGATAAGATAGTGAACATGAAGAAGCCAAAGTAGAAGTCACACTCTGTGTGCAAGGCCAGAGCTGTCGCTTCCGAGGACATGGCCACAGCGCTCCAGATGCCTCTGCGAGGGCTGGTGAGGCTGCTGCTCCTGGCATGTGTCATGCCATGGGCTGAGGGTGGGAAGGTGCTGGTGGTACCCATGGAAGGCAGCCACTGGCTCAGCATGAGGGACGTTGTGAAACAGCTCCATGCTGGAGGCCACCAGGCTGTTGTCCTGGCTCCAGAAGTCAATTTGCACATCAAAGGAGAGGACTTCTTCACCCTGAACTCCTATGCTTTTCCCTATACTCAGGAAGAATATAACCACCTCCTTTTGGGCCACAGTAAATTCGTCTTTGAAACACAGCATTATCTGCAGACATTTTTTAAAGCTGTCCCGCTTTTCAAGAAGTTTTCAGCAGTCTATGAGAGGTCTTGTGTGGGGATGCTGCATGACAATTCCCTGATTAGGCAACTGAATTCCAGTTCCTTTGATGTGGTGCTCACGGACCCTGTTTTCCCTTGCGGGGCAGTGCTGGCTAAGTATCTGAATATTCCTGCTGTGTTCTTTTTTTTCTTTATTTTTTATTTATTTATTTATTTATTTATTTTTTTTTTTTTACGTCAGACGGGTAATGTGCCGACGTCGTAACAAAGTTTAAGGGAGGCACATCTCATGCAAATGGCATGAACACCCAATCATCACGCTCATGAACCGAAGGATCTCCTGCCGTGTTCTTCCTGCGGGCCATCCCATGTAGCCTGGACTTGGAGGGCACAGGATGTCCCAGCCCTTCCTCCTATGTTCCCCAGTTGCTCACAACTTACTCCGACCACATGACTTTCCTGCAGAGAGTCAAGAACATGCTCTATCCTCTGGCCTTGAAGGTATTTTGCCACATTGTATTTTCTCCCTATGAGAGCATCGCCTCTGAGCTTTTCCAGAGAGAAGTATCTCTGGTTGATGTTCTCAGCCATGCTTCCGTGTGGCTGTTCAGAGGGGACTTCGTGTTAGAATACCCCAGGCCCATCATGCCCAACGTGGTCTTCATCGGGGGCATCAACTGCATCAGCAGGAAGCCGCTCTCTCAGGTCTGTATTGGTGCCTTCATCCAATCAATGTTCTAGCAGGAAACATTTTTAAAAATTTTTTCAGGCGCTTACTTATCTACTCTTCTTTCCAAAGATATGTACCTCTCCTTCAGTCTTTAGTGAAATAAACTATTATGTTGTCTGCAGTAGTTATATTTATCTAAGTGAATTTAATGTCTGCAGCGGCCTCAGGGAATGTAGCGAGGCAAGGCTGTGGGGTTGTAATAAGACTGACGAGCCATGATGTGACTCCACCAGGACTAACCCTGTGTCAGTCACCATCTTCTTGGTGGTATCATTTCCTTTAGCTTCTGCAAAGTAGACGAGCTGGATGGTGATGTGACTCACCAGGGAAGAGGAGAGCTTGCAGATTTTCAGTGGAAAGATAGACGGATCAGCACATTGCATTTGCTGACATGATCAATTTAATGGTCTTATCTGGAAAGGAAGAGATACGTTATTGGAGATCTAAACCCTCTTGGAAGCAGAAGAAACTGACTTTTAGAGCACGTGCAGATGTGGATGAGGCGTGTGCAGGTGCTCATTAGTCATGCGTGAAAGCGGCTGCTGTGTGATCCATGCTCGTAAATGTTCCAAGGATGCACTCAACATGTACATTTCCAGTTCCTTAGAAAAAATCTTTGCTGAATATGAATAATTCTCAAAATGAATCTTACATAATCAAAATATGTGCCCTTACTTACCTGATATTTGCTCAGATAATTTTAGGATTCTTAATAGCTTTGTTTTGTACATAAAGCAGCCAGGTCAATGCATGTGGGAATTTTGTTCGACTACTTTGCTTTCGTCTTTCATGAATATGCCTTACAATGCATCTCATCAAATTCCACTGTTACTACTTTATTTTTGAGTCACCTGTCTTCCCTTACTTTTACCTTGAAGCAGTTTTGTGAGAATTTGTTTTTAAAGTTCAAAACATTTTAAATTATCTCCAACCTGGTAGTTTTCTATTCCTATCAGAATTCTGTCAATTCATAAGATGTCTGTCTGTCTGTCTGTCTGTCTGTCTATTGTTTGTCTGGATTTTATTCCCGCCATGCAGTGAAGTCTTACTTCTTTCAGATGCATTTTTCTTTTTGCCTTTTGTTTCCCATTCGCATTGATTTTGGAATCTGAGGACTCTTTTATCTCTAATTACATGCAGGGTGGTATGTTCAAGCCTATAGTATTCACATCTCCCTGTTTCACTCATGAGAGTCTTGTGGTGACACTGGGCTCGCCCTGATGTACCAGGACCATCTCGAGACCTCTAAGCACACATCTGAAAAGTCCTTTTCCATGTAGTGCAACATATTTTTGTTTTTTTGTTTTGGCAGTACTGAGGATCGAACTCAGGACCCTGCGGTTGCTAGGCAGGCGCTTATTCCACTGAGCTATATCCCCAGCCCTAGTGCAACATATTGACAGGTTCCAGTAACCAGGATGTGGACACCTGGGTCTGCCTTTACTCTGCCTGCCCCAAGGATTAAACCCAGATCCTGCAGGTTTTTCTCTGTGAAGCCACAGAAAATTTTGTTCTGATTTTTTTAAGAACTCCTGTCATCAATGAATTCTTGTTCTCTTGTAGCATCTGGACAACAGGAATAATTGTCATCTTACTCTTTGGCTTTCTCATCTTTTTCTTGCATCCTGGGAAGAGCATGGCTGGAAGAGCATATTTATATCATGGATTTTATTCTCAGCATTATCCTTTTTTTTTTTCTTTCTTGTTCATTTAAAAAAAAATCATCTTTGTTGCTTTATATCTCTACAGCCTGTCCCAGTGTGCTCATAAATGACTTCTTTGCAGAGTGTTCCAAGGTAAAGAATGACCTCTGGACTGAGGGATCTCTGGACTTTGTAAACTATAGATCAAGATCGGCGGTGGTGAAGCTATGGCATGTGTGCTACAGTGAGCTCTTCATATGATTAAAAGCTCAAAGGTTCGCTATCAGTGGTATAGATACATCAAATTGAACATTCTACCTGATTTACATAAATTCTTACCCTATTGATACAGGAAAATAAAAACTACCAACCTGAACGATATCTGGGACAAGTTCGAGTTTGTGTTCTCTAAAATTGAGGGATGAATTTTAGGAACAACGGAGGTTCCTAAGAGCAGAATATACTTATTGAGCGAGAGAAGGGGGCCCACGTGGGTTACCCAAGACCGTCTTTTCCAGGGACTTTCATAGAGCAAAACCACATGGTGAGGCAGGTCCAAGGTAGGGAAAATGGACAAAACTATGGTCAGTCAATAAGAATTGTTCAGGTAAAATGGATTTTAAGTTGGGATCAAATGTGGAAGTGAGTCACATTGCAAGCAGCATGAATACAGAGCATGGCCTTTTCCTGTAGAGGTTGGGTCAATGACCCTTCAAAGTGATTACCTATTTAGAATATCAATCCCTGAGGTCCACCCCTAGTGAGGTATGTGGGTATGTTTGTTTGCTCTTTTGTCTTGAGATCTGGCCCAAAGCAAATACTGGCTCTCCATTTGCAAGGTATGCTCTGCTTGACTCCCTATAATATTTCTGTCTAACTCAGCTGCCTGTATAACATTCCACCCTCTGAAGAAGTAACCCGAACTGCTGTGAGGGAGCAACTGCGATGACCACTCTGTCTTGTTCAGGCTGAAAGGGGTCATAGTTGTTGACCGGCAGTCAGAGACACTCCCCAGAGGGTCTATCTAAAGGCCCTCCATGGACATCAGGGGTTTTCATCTTGGGTAGACGTATAGCTTTAAATTTGGAGGAGACAAAGCCAAAGAAACAATTGAGTATTCATGGGCCAAATAATAAGATCAGCAGGATTATTATGAACATAGTCAGCAGAGATTTCCACCAAGAGGAGCCGGTAATGGTCTCCCATAGAGAAGGTAAGGTCCAGGGAATTTCAGAATCTGACGTATTATTAATTTGTTGTCTAATATCTTGAACAACCACTGAGAATGATCAGGAATTACACACAATATTCAGTTTTTATAGAATGGCTCTATGTCATCTGATTTTGGAGGATGGTCTGTTTTATTAATTTTATTTTTTATTTAGGAGAGTGAGACCAGCTGTCATATAGCCCTCTCTTTAGGCAAGATCTGGTGGACCCCAGTAAAAGGAATCTAAAAGTAACCTAGCACATTTGTTATAGGGTTTATCTGTGGGATTACCTGGGGTCGGACATCTTCCAGGCAAGAACAAATTTTTTAAGAAACTAGAGCATGTATTCTCAAAGCATGAACATAAAATTAGAGCTGACAGGTAACTTTAGAAGCTGCTTTTAAGGGACAGCAGTTGTAACTCACTGGCTCTTAGACCCCTTTGCTGATGCAGGCTGACATTTTATCATAGTCTGTCGAGCTTTAGTTATAACTATTGCTAAATTTTTATGACTTATGAAAACCAGATTAACACCTTATTTTGACCAATGAAAACCTCATAGTTTTTGTACATGAACAACAATATGTGTTACATTTGTAAAAACCAGCCTCAGCATCAGTTTGATTAGTTGGCAACCTGAATATACATTACAATATTTAGACAGGATGAAACCTCTCCAGGATGAGAGCTGGGCTTTTAGGCATAACTAAAAGGAGTGGGTGAAGAGAAAGTTATCCCAGTTGTAGCTTAAGATATGAGATATTTTCTTTAGTAATTGCTTTTATTGAGGTGTGAAGACTGGAAGGAAGGCCAGGGTTGGAGAAGGACAAGAAGACCTGTGCCAATGTCCAGCAATAGGCTGTTTTCTTCCTGTAGTCGTGATTATTCAGGGCCCCTCTGTGGTGACGACAGGCACAGATGGCAGTTTGGGCAGGGGGAGGAGGCAGGCCCGGGCTCTTTAATCATTTTGGACCACCTGGGAAGGTGAGTCTGAGCTCTGGGGCCTCTGCTTCAGAGCGCGGTCTCTCCCTTTTTTTTTCCTTGCATTTTTTTTGCAGTACTGGGGATCGAACACAGGACCTTGCACTTGCCAGGCAGGGGCACCGAGCTATATCCAGTGGTTACCTTGGCAGTCAGGGCATGGCGTGGGGGCCTCTGAAAAGCAGTCCCTCTTAAGGTGGCCTAGCTTTTGAGAGCAGTAACAGATGAACTTAGTCACTGAGCTCTTCTTGGAGCCCAGAGAATCAGACTTAGGGTCTGTTTATTTTTTTGGAGGGGGGAGGCTCCAACAAAGGCAGCCACTTTTTGATCTGTTTGTTTTCTCTCCCTGTTTTCTCTAAGTCCCGATTATAGAATACTGAGGAGGCAGTTTTTACTGAAGTATCAGGTGAGCTATCTTTTGTAGCTTTTTTGTAATATCTGGGGCTGACTGAGTAATGAACATATCTTTAAGAATAATATGTCCCTCTACTGAATTAGGATCGGGGGAAGTATGTTTTATCAATGTCTCTAGTAAATGCTATAAGAAAGCAGAGGGATTCTCATCTCTCTCTTGATAAATAGCCGAAAATTTAAAGTAACTAAAAGGCTTGATTTTTAGACCTTCAAGAATACACCCTTGAGAATGTCTCCTACTCCAATCTCCTCTCTGGCTATTAGGTTGGAGGGGTCTTAGGTAGGTACTGCTTTGGCTCTCGTAGGAACTGGTTGTCCCCCTGGCCATCTATGTTCTGGTTCTTTAAAATTAACAATATGATATTCATCCCCAAATGTAATAGTACCTTGTAATGTTGTTTGTCTCTCATTAGAAGTCAATGTTTGATTTAAGATTAACATTATATCTTTCCAGCCAAACCTATAGATCTGAGTAAATCCTCTGAAAACATCAATGTACTTGTCAGGATCATCTGCAAATGTTCCTAGTTGTAGCTTGCTCTGATCTGCTTTACGTCACTGAGAGAAAGACACATCTGAGCATAGTTAGCCTCATATGGATCATAATTACACCTTGAGCATAAATAAGAATTATTTCTTAATGTAAAGAAGGTTTGAACAGAACACAACTCCAGCCATTTTTCTCCTTTTTATAGTATGATTCTAGATGTCAAAGAACATCATAACTAAAACGTCCCTCTGCATCCCATTTTGGCTCTAAGGGGTGGGTAGGCCACATGCACATGCAGAGAAATATTAAATGGCTCTTTTTTAAAGTGTAAAAGTCAAACATCTTCCAGCGCTCCGTGATGCATTCTATAGGAGCAAGGGGCTGACTGTGAATGTGCCGTGTCTGGAATACAAGGAGTTTGTGCGTCTCCGCTCTATTTCTCAGTGATCTTTGTGCCTCCAAGGCGTCCCTCGAGTAGATTCCACTCCAGAGCAGGTGGATGCCGTCGGGCAGAGCAGACGACCAAATCTTCCCGTAAGTCTATCCACCCTTGAACTGGCTTGTGGTTTTATCCTCCCAGAAAGTTCGTGAGCTGTGCGTTTACTCCTACTGGACATTTATAAGTTACAATGGACCTGGTGGCGGGAACGTCTAAAGAAGGAAGCATAACTTTGTCATAAACTATCACCTTTCATGCTTTTGAAGAGGGCATATATAAGAAGGTGAGTTGGAAATAGAGCAGAAAGAGATCATCTCTGGAGGTAGATGGCAGAGACAACTGATGCATGGAACTCTGCCCTGGGCCCAAGGGCAGAGGAATCTCCAAGGCACTTGTTGCACCCATCTAATCAGGAAGGCAGCCTTTCCGTGCAATAGGACAAGGCTGTTTTACTTAAGTTTTGAAGCTCACAGGTTAAACGTGTATTTTTTATCTGGCAATCACATTTTTACATGTTGGTAAAGGCACGTTAGTTAAGGCTGACTAGAATCTCTTTCCTACTCTTAGTTAGCATGTGTAAGGCACAAATGTGAATCGGTCCCTGCCAGCCACTGTGAAGTGTACATTGTTGCGAGCTGCCTCAGCCTAGTTTCTGAAGGGTGAGATAGTTATTGGCTCAACTGAAAAGCTTATGGAGAACTAGTCTACTGGCAGAGAGAGACAAGTATGATAGATAAGTGGAGATTTTTCAGTGGTCAGGAGCCAGTTTTCACTGAGGAACCTTTGGGTATCTGCCAGAGAGTAGCCCTGGCCATGACTCCTCAGTAGTTCATAGTTTCTATTGACCCACACAACCAAGAGATCAATCTCCAGAAAGGAATCCAGCTGTCTCTCTGGTCAACATCCCATGAGCCATTGGCTTGAATGGGAATTCACCAAAGAGATGCTAGGAAAACTGTCCTATGCTTTAAAGAGTGGCAGCTGCTCTAAGAGCATTTAACTGGCTGGCAGAGCAACCCCTGTTTGTCAGAATTCTACAAGAGACAGTTAAAAGTGTGAACAAGATTACCTAGCACTTTATAAGTCTGCAGTAAAAGTTTGAAAGTCCACAACTTATTATCAAAGTATTTTTCTATACACAATGATAACTAAACCTAGGAGAAGAGGAAAGGTTGGAGATCCCCCCTTAGACTAAATGTGTTTGGGTCGCAGAAGTGTGCTGCTTTTGGAGATAGCTCCTTCTTGTGTTTCCACTGTGTCTCAGGTTGAGCCTCCAGAGGGAGACTTGCCCAGAACACTAAGCTGCGACATGGCTTTTATGTGCATTCTAGGTGGGCCAAATTCCGCCAGTGTCTCATCTGACCCAGAGATGGGATATGTGTTCCTCCTTTAAGGTGACTTCCCTGTCTTCAACTTTAACAAATGCTCATCTTCTTTGGGCTTAACTTAGTTGGAACAGTCTAGAGTTCTTTTCTAATTTTATATGCCTCTAAAAAGGAAAGTATGAAGTGGTAGGAAAAGATTAGGCTAGAGAAAGGAAACTGAAATGGAACAGGCTTGACATTTCCTCTAGAGTGTCTGGGAGGATCAGAGCCAGTCTGCCCCAGGGAAACCTGTCTTCCAAGTCTTAAGAATGGCCATTGACATAATGTCTTTTTTAAATGGTGGATGGAGTCCTGTGTTCTGTTATATAGGCATGTATAATTTCTAAGTCTAAGGTAGATTTGAAAAGAACCATAGCAGAGCATGACTCTTAGGGCTCTGAACTCTCTGGCGCTCAGCGTCCTCTCCGCATTAGGATGCTTTCTATCTCCTCATTGGCTTTCCTCATCTTGCAGTTGGAACGTAGGGCCCACAAGTTCTGTAGCCCATGGTGTTCTCGGGTACTCCAACATTGCTGGGACGCAGGTGTGGCAGAGATCTCGGAGGAAAGCCTGATCACAAATCTCAGAACCTAGCAAAGGCCAAACGAATGCCCTCCTTGGTCTCTAAGCACCTTGCAGAGAAGCTGAGCCTTCGGTATTCAGAAGAGAAATACATACAGGACCAGACCAGGGCCAAGAACTATCTCCTCTGAGCCTGAGATGGATACCCCATTTCAACAGGATGGTCTCATATCTTGCTCAGCATGTTTATTTGGAAGGTACAGAAAGCTATCTGTTTTTACATGTTCAATTTGTGTCACCTCACTTTGCTAAATTTATCAGTATTATGAGACATTTCGTGGACTCTTTACGGTCTTTTATGTGAAGAATTCATATAATGTGCAAACAAGGTAACTTCAATTTCTCTTTCCTACTTGTATTCCTTTTATTTCTTCATGTTCTCTGACTTCCCTAAAGTTGCCATTACTGTACAGAATGACAGTGAGGAGAGTGGAGGCCCGAGTCTCATTCTCACTCTAAGGAAATATTGTTAGTTTTCTCCCATTTAATATGGTTTGGCCATGAGTTTGTCATGCATAGCCTGTAGTATTATTTTTTTTAGCACAATAACAGTATAATCAAAATTGAATTATAGACAAAGCAACAGGAAACCAACAAGAGTTGTTGCACTGCATATTGATAACTTCAAAGCGTGTGCTCATGAAAACACATATAGACATACAAGATTGATCAAACAACCAGTCATCAACTATTCCTTAGCAAAAAGTGACATAAGACAATAGTGGAACCATGTTAGCCACCCTGCACATATGTACATACATACATACATACATACATACATACATACATACTTATTTGCCTCTTTCTTCCTTTTCTCCTTTCCCTCATCCCATCTGTTCTTTACTTTTCAACAGATTTCCTTCATGCCTCTTAGTTTATATTCCCACCTTCAGGTTCTTACACCAGTGACACAATATGTTGCTTGCATATGTACCCTGATTTATTTCACTTATGAGTATGGTGTCTAATTGTGACCATGTTCCTACAAAGGCCCCAAATCTGTCCCTCTTTATAGCTGAGTAATATTCCATTATATAAAAATGCCACAGTTTTTTAATCTAGTCCTCTGTGGATGGACATTTCCGTTACTTCAACAATTTAGCTATTACAAATTGCGCTGCTATAAACATGGGTGCACATATATTGCGGTGATATGATGTTTTCAGATCTTCTGGGAAAATACCCAAAAGGGGAATAGCTGGTTTGAATGGAACCTGTAGACCTAGTTTGCTGAGAAATCTCCAAACTGCTCTCCACAGTGGTTTCACCAGTCTGCAATCCAACCAGCAATGCAGTAGAGTCCCTATTTCTCCACAGCCTCGCCAGCATTTGTTATTGGATGCCTTCTTATTACTGGCCAGTCTTATTGGGGTGAGATGAAATCTCAATGTTGTTTTTATTTGCATTTCTCGAATGACTAAAGATGTAGAACATTTTCTCACATATTTATTTGCCATTTGTATTTCTTTATCTGAGAAGTGTGTATTCATCTCAGATGCCCATGTCTGGATTGGGTCTTTGAATTTGGACAGGTTCATGTTTTTCAATTCTTTGTATGTTCTAGATAGAAGACCTTTGTCTGAGGGACAACCAGCTAGGATTTTTTTCCCAATTTGTGAGTTTTCTTTTTACTTTGCTGGTGATTTCTTTAGATGTGCAAAAACTTTTCAGTAGGATGAGGTCCCAATTATTGATTCTTTGAATTGTTTCCCTTGCAGTTTGATTTTTGTTCATGAACTCTCTGCCTACTCCTATGTCTTTAAGGTTTTTACCTACTTTCTCTTCCATTATATTTAGAGTTTCCATTTTAATGTTGAGATCTGTGATCCATTTTGACCTGAGTTTGGTGCATGGTGATAGACTTGGGTCTGTTTTCAGTTTTCAGCAAGAGGCAAGCCAGTTTTTCCAGCACCATTTATTAAACAGGCTATCTTTTTTCCAGTGAGCTTGGTTGGCCCCTTTGTCAAATATTAGGTGGCTGAGTGTGTTTTTCATTGTGGCTGCATCTTCCAGTCTGTTCCATTGATCCTCAGGTCTGTTTTTTATCCAGTACCATGTTGATTTTATTATAGTAGCTTTGTAGTATAATTTCAGGTTATGTATTGTGATTCCACCTGATTTGTCCTCGTTGCCCAGGATTGCTTTTGCTATTCTGGGTCTCTTCTGGTTCCAGATGAATTTAAGGCACGTTTTCTGTAGATCTGTGAGGTATGTTAACGGTAGTTTAATGGGAATTGCATTGAATCTGTACAACAATTTTGGTAGTATGACCATTTTCACAATGTTGGTTCTTCCTAACCATGAGCAGGGGATGTTTTTCCATTTATTGAAACTCTCTTCGATCTCTTTCTTCAGAGTACTGTAGTTTTCATTAGATAAATCTTTTACTTTCCTTGTTAGATTGATTCTTAAATATTTCAATTTCTTGGATGCTATTGTAAAAGGTATGGTTTCCTCAGTTTCTCTCTCAGTCTGTTTGCTGTTCATGTATAGGAATGCTATTGATTTTTGGGTATTGACTTTGTATCCAGCTACTCTGCTGAATTTGTTAATTAATTCCAGGAGTTTTCTTGTGGAGTTTTTGGGGTCCTGCATGTAAAGTATCATGTCATCTGCAAATAGTTATAGTTTAACTTCTTCCTTTCCTATCCTTATTCCTTTTATTTCTCTCTCTTGTCTAATTGCTCTGGCTAATGCTTCCAGAACTATGTTGAATAGTGGTGGTGACAGCGGACATCCTTGTCTTGTTCCTGACTGTAAAGTGAAAGCTTTCAGTTTTTGTCCATTTAGTATGATGCTGGCTGTTGGTTTGTCATAGATGGCTTTGATCCGATTGAGGTAGAGGCCATCTATTCCTATTTTTTCTAGGATTTTTAGCATGAATGCGTGTTGGACTTCATCAAAAACTTTATCTGCATCTATCTTTTGTCTTTGGCTGTATTGATATGATGAATTACATTAATTGATTTGCGAATATTGAACCATCCCTGCATTCCTGCAATAAATCCAACCTGGTCATGGTGTATAATTTTCCTTATGATTTGTTGCATTCTATTTGCTAGTATTTTGTTGAGTATCGTTGCATCTATGTTCATTAGAGAGATTGGCCTATGGTTCTCTCTCTTGGTTGGGTCCTTCTCTGGTTTTCGTATCAGTATAATACTTGCCTGCAGAAATGAGCTAGGGAGAATTGCTTCCTTTTCAATTTCATTAAAGAGTTTGAGGAGTGTTTGCATTAAATCTTCTCTGAATGTTTCATAGAATTCTGCTGTGAATCCATCCGGGCCTGGGCTTTTCTTTGTTGGTATGTTTTTAATGACATTTTCTATCTCATTAATTGATATTGGGTTGTTCAGGATTTTTGCATCTTCCTAATTCAATTTTGGTAATTTGTACATTTCTAGGAATCTGTCCATTTCTTCTGAATTTTCTATCCTATGGGAGTAAAGATTTCCAAAGTAGGTATTAATGGTTTTTTGAATTTCTGTGGTATCTGTAGTGATTCCATCCTTTTCATTCGTTATAACGGTTATATGTTGGCTTATTATCATCATGCTATTTACTTGTTGCTTTCCTCCTTTTGCTCTCTATTTAGTTGCTTGTTCTGTTTGAGGGTTCCTTTCGATTGTTGTTTTTGAGATTATGGCCACTTTTTTCTCTGTTTGGAATATCTTTTAGTGCTTTTTACAGTGCTGGTTTGGCACTCATGAAGTTCTTCAGTTGTTCTTTGTCATGGAAACATTTTATTTCTCCATTGAATTTGAAGGATAGTTTTGTAGGATACATCAATCTGGGTTGGAAGCTGTTTTGTCTCAGAATCTGTAATACGTTGCTCCAAGCTCTTCTTGATTTCATAGTTTCTGTGGAGAAGTCTGCTGTAATTCTGATGGGCTTTCCTTTATAGGTGATCTGTTTCTTTTCTCTAGCAGCTTTTAATACTGTGTTCTTTTGCTGGATGTCTGGGGTCTTGACTATTATATGTCTGGGTGTGGTTTTATTTGGGTTATGGTTCGTTGGGGTTCTATATGCCTCAATTAACTGTACTTCAGTATCTTTTACTGTGCCTGGGAAATTTTCTGCTATTATTTCAGCAAATATTCTTTTTATATCATTTGTGTTGTCTCCTGCTTTATCACTGACTCCTATTACTCGGATATTATTTCTTTTTGCCTCATCTTACAGCTGTTGGATTGATTTTTCCTGGATCCTTGATGACTTTATGAGATCCTTCCTTCCACGCTCACTAGCTGCCATGCTGTCTTCAAGATGTGAAATTCTATCTGGGTTTCATTGAAGTGGTTTTGCAAGCTTTCAATGGAAGTTTTCATTTCCTGGCAATCTCTTTGGGCCTGTTTCATTCATTGTAATTCATTCTTAAATTCCTTATGTAATGTTTCCATTTGTTTCCTATGTTCTTCTATTCTTTTATCTGTTTCTTCTCTATATGTGTGGAGCATTTCTTCCATTATTGTTTTCACTTCATTTTTTGCCTGAGAGATTATTTCTGCTTTAATCTCTTCTATGTCTTGATAGAGTTGTTTCTTTACTTCAGATGTGATCATTTCAGAAATTGCAGGTATGTGGCTTATTTCTGCTTTAATCTCTTCTATGGCCTAATGGAGTTGTTGCTTTACTTCGGATGTGATCGTTTCAGAAATTGCAGGTATGTGGCTTCCTAGTTCTCCTATATCATTGCGTCCAGGACTTGTTCTGGGTGGGGTTGAGTTCTGAGAATGCATTTTGCTCTTCTGTCTTGTCATTTTGGATGTCAGATGCAATGTATTGAGCTACAAATTGCACAGGAAGCTCACCAGGCAAAGGTCCATTGCAAAGCCTGCTCCAATTGCCCCCTCTCTTTGGGAAAATGTCCCTTAAGCTTTCTGCCAAGAGTTCCACTCAGAAGGCTGCTCAGATGCTGCTTTGTGGGCCGAGCTCCTCCCTACCCAGAGATCCAGGTCAGAGCACACACATGCCTCACTTGCCCAGAGTTCCCCGCAGGCCTATAGCCTGTATTATGTTGATGCATTCTCTTTGATACCTAATTTAGTGTGGGTTTTTCTCATAAAAGGGTGTTGAATTTTATCCAAGGCTTTTTCTGCATAGACTGATCATCTAATTTTTATACTCAATCCTTTTTATATGGTGTATTATGTTAATTGGCTACCTATGCTGGGGCAGCCTTGCATCCCTGGCATCAAATCTATTTGATCATGGTATGTGATCCTTAAAGTGTGATGTTGGATGAGACTTGCAAGTATTTTGTGGAGGAATTTGCATGTATATTCCTCAAGGATATTTGTCTATAATTTTCTTTTTTTGTTGTTGTATTTTTATCTGGCCTTGATAGCGATAATACTGGCTACATAAAATACACTTGAAAGAGTAGCTTCTCTTTCTTTTCTGTGGAGTTTTTTGAAGAGCATTGGTATTAGTTTTCCTTTAAAAGTTTAGTGAAATTGAGCAGTGAATCTATCCCTTTGGGCCTTTTTTTGGTTGAGAGACTTCATTATTGCTTCAGTCACCTTGCTGATTATTATTGAAGTAGTTTTTAAACATTCTCTTATTTCAGTTTTGGTAGGGCATGTGTGTCTAGAATGTTGTCTGACTCTTATAGATAATCTAATTTGTTAGCATATAGAATTTCAAAATATTTCCACTCTCTGGATCAGTAATACGTTTTATCTGCTTTTTGTCTCCAATTCCATTTATCTGAGTCTTTCCTTTTAGTAAATTGGCTAGTGTTTATCAAGTATGTTTAGATTTTCAAAGCACCAGTTCTCTGTTTCATGGACTTTTGTATGCTATTACTTTTTATGTCATTAATTTCAGCTCTCTATATTTCTTTCTCCTGATTTAGTGTTTGATTTGTTCTTGATATTCTAATGTCCTGAGATGCTTTATGATTATTTTTGTGAAATCATGTGCTATTCTGAGTGACATAGATGTGAGTGTGGGCACTCACTTCTGTAACCTGCTACAACTTTTCTCTGTGTCTCCCAGGTGCTGATTGGTTGTTTTTCCAGTTTCATTTGATTCTAGGAATTTGTTTTCCTTACTAATTTCTTTAAAGACTGACTGCTTTTTCAAAACCGTACTGTTCAGTCCTATGTGTTTGTACGATTTGTGCAGTTTCTGTTGCTGTTTTCTAATTTCATTCCATTATAGTCTTCTTGTTAAGTGACAAGAAGTTATTTCAACTGTTTATATTTATTAAAACTTATTTTTATCTCAGTTGATTTAAATTTGACCTGTTTGGGAAAAATTTGCATGAGTTGGTGAAAAAAGTGCGCTTGTGTGTGTGTGTGTGTGTGTGTGTGTGTGTGTGTGTACGTGGGTGTGTTTTTTCCTGGGGTAATAGATTAATATCATGCCTTAGTTATTGTGGACTCATCAGGTTTGCAATCTCCCGAGTAGATGGTGAAGGCTAAATAAAAGTGACAAATGATATGATTTCATGGCTCCAGGAGGATGAGCACCTTCTCACAGAATTCAAGATTCTCTAGGGGCTAAAAACCAAGATCTTCTTTGGGTGGCCAGAGGAGAATACTCAATAAGGGTGAGAAGTGCTCAAAGACATCTCCGAATAAGGCGCTATGTTCGTTGAGGAGAGCTGTGTTGCTCCAGGAAGGTCTCCACCCAGGAGTGAGATGCCTGAGGCTACAGTCTTTATGTAGTTGAAATTGGAGCCAGGCCTCCTTGGCTGTGACCTGGTCTTATTCTTTGAGGCTTTACAGCTTCATCCACCATTACAGGTGTCAGTAGGGGGCAGTGACTGACAGAAGTTCACTTCCTATGAGCCTGATGCCCATCTCCAGAGAAGGGGCCTAGGCTTTGGATAGACTCACAAGAAAACATGCAAAGTTAATTGGTTAATTTAAGTCCTGCTTGGGACTGCTTCATAGTGGTCTCCATCACTGGGGATCATACCTAGAATCTTTATGTTTATCTACATCCCCAGTCTTTTTCTTTTTTTTTTTTTTTTCTGACAGGGTCTTTGAAAGTCTCTAAATTTCCCAGGCTGGGCTCAAACTTGTGATCCTCCCACCTCAATATTCCGAGAGTCTGTATTTTGTAGCAGATGGGAGGACAACCCTGTAAATGTTTCTCTGTCCATTTGACCTCTAGTGTACCTTTAGCTCTAATGTTTGTAGGCTTTTTGTGGGGAGCCTGGATGATGTGTCTGTGTATGAGTGGGTTGATAAGGTCACTAATTATTACTGTATTAGGATCTCTCTCTCTTATGTGCTGTAGTGTTTGTTATATGAAACTGCAAGGTTCTGTGTTCAGTGTCTAAATATTTAAGCTCCATGGATTGTTCACTTTATCAATATGTACGGACCTACTTTGTATCTTTTAACTCATTTTTGCTTGAAGCCTATTTTCTTGGCCACACGTATAACTAAACCTACCTGATTTTAGATTTCATTTGATTAGAATGTCATTTTCATCCTTTCAATTTCATTCTTTACATATATTTGCCAGGAGATGAGTTTATTTTAGACAACAAACAGGTGGGCCTTGTTTTTCCAATCTGATGAAGTAGTCTGGCTTTCTTACTAGGAAAATTGAGAATATTTATATGGGAATTATTATAGAAAATAGGTTCTGGCTCATGTCATATTGTTGTTTTTGTTTTGGTTGTTTTGATAAACCAACATCCAATTGAGACTAGTTTGGGAAGTGGATAAAACATGGTTTCTTGTAACTGGTCTGGACATACAGCTGAGCAGCATTAAACACCAACTCAATGTGCTTGTTGCACAGCCTCAATCTCAAGCAACACTCAGAAAAAGTAACACAAGTGGCAGTAATGATCACTACATACAAACAAACTGGTGCTTTAAATACAGTAACAGGCAACTGAAAACAGCCACCACCATGGTCATCACTAACAGTGTAAAACAGATGCACAAAAATAGTATCCAATAATCTAAAATCTGACTAGATAATTAAGAGAGGCATTTTTAAAGGGGAAAAATGGAAAAAAATGAGTAAAAAATATAAAAAGGAGAAAAATAACAAAGCAGAAGGAAAGGAAAAGACCAAATTAAAGATCTAAAATGTGGATGGAAGGAAAGAAAGGTTTTTAATGAGAACATAACAGGAAAAAGAGAAGGTGTGAAAAAGATTGAGCTAAAGATTTAAAAAGGGAGAGAAGAGAGGAATAAAAATTAAAGATTAAATAAAAAAGAAAAGGAGAGGAAAGAATAAGAAAACAAAGAGGAAAATTATATTTAATGGCACTCTTCAGCAGAAGTGATGCCGTTTGCTGCTGTGATGTTGAGGACTGCATCAGGACACCGTGGGTCACACAGTTTATGCTGAAGCCAGAAAGGTGGCAGCAGAATCTCCATCTGCTCCAACCACCTCCAGCTCTGGTGTTCTGAAACTTATCTTCTATAAGTAACAGGCAACTTCACATCCTCCTAGAGTTCCTGTAGCTGGTTTCCCAAGATGACAGAAAGTGACCTTCTTTTCTTTATGCATCACAGATGAACTTGTGGCCCTATAGATTTCAGTACTATTGTTCCAGAAACTTTCCTCTTTATCAAATAGCTCCCAAAGTCAACATCTGTTAAGTCAGTGCATGACTAATTCACAGGGATAGTTCATGCTGGTTCGCAGAGATAGCAAAAAGAGACTTTGCCTCCTAAAGTAGTAGGGATTTGGCCTTTTCTAGGTGGCTCCCAGATATTACAACACAAGTATATGTTGTAAAGTGGAAAGTAGGTCCATGCTGGCAGTTTCCAGAGCAAATTCTGGGTCCACTGTGTACACTTTAGATGGCTTGTTTACTGGATTTCCCCCTCACTTTTATTTTTACCTGCACCGTCATCCTCTGCTGTAGCACTAGATGTTTGGTGCTAGGCCAACTTTTCTCAATCTCTCTTCTGCTCTCCAAAGCTTCTGGGTTTTTTTTTTTTTTTACCTCCATTGTTGTTCATAATTAAAGCAGTGCCTTCCCATAGGCACCCACTTCAAAGAGAGTAGTTCTCCAGTAGTCTTGAGTGTATACCTGGGAAAGTAATCACTGGCACTTACAATGACCATTTTGGAATCTCAATACATTGTGATTCCCAGGAAGTCCCTTTTAGAATTATGCCCCAGGATAAGGAATACAACCTAGGGCTTACTTCATCCATGCTAGGCAAGCCCTCTCCCTCTAACCTATATATCTAGTCCAGGGAAACTGTTATGCCGTACATTAGATGAGGAGTCCTTTGCTGACCCTACAGTGGCAACAAATGAAGTATCACGATCAGGGTCCATCCAGCTCTTCCCAGTTTTACAGCTGCTTCAAACAGAGTGCTTCTTACGCTTAAATAGAGCGATCACTACAGGGATATCCTGCTGTACAAAGTGAGCTGACTCAGAGTACCAGCAAAGACCTCATTGTTTGGTGCAAGCCGATTTGACAACATTCTGGGTTCTGTGATGTATTTCATGTTGCTAGTGAAAGGGAGGAAAGAGTTTAAAATTACAGGTAGGGTCACTTCTAGGAGTGCAGTCACACTGGGAGCCTCAGAGCTCCACGCCGGGCTTCCAGCACGTGGGTAATGGAAGAGATGATGGAAAGAAACAGGTGCCTTGTCTGGGGAATCAGAAGATAAAAAGGTGAACTCAGATGTCCCCCAGAGAAAGCAACAGGTCAGAAGATTTGTGCCAGAGGAGAGAAGTTCAGATTCTCCCTGGTTGGATACATAATTGTATGGCAGTAATCTGCAATGATTAACTAGGGAGGGCACCCTGTCTTCCAATGAAATGCCATTTTGCTCATGATAAGGTAGTGATCATGAAGAAGCCAAAGTAGGAGGCACACTCTGTCTGCAAGGCCAGTGTTGTCGCTTCAGAAGACATGGCCACAGCGCTCCAGACGCCTCTGCAAGGGCTGGTGAGGCTGCTGCTCCTGATGTGTGTCACACCATGGGCTGAGGGTGGGAAGGTGCTGGTTGTACCCATGGAGGGCAGCCACTGGCTTAGCATGAAGGACCTTGTGAGACAGCTCCACGCCCGAGGCCACCAGGCTGTTGTCCTGGCTCCAGAGGTCAGTTTGCACATCAAAGGAGAGGACTTCTTCACCGTGAATTCCTACGCCTTTCCCTACACTCAGGAAGAATATAAAAACATGTTGGGTGATAGTAAATTTGTCTTTGAAACACAGAATTATCTGGAATTAGTTTTTAAAACTTTCACAGCTTTCAAGAAGTTTATAGCAGCCTATGAGAGGTCTTGTGTGGGGATGCTGCATGACAATTCCCTGATCAGCCAACTGAATTCCAGTTCCTTTGATGTGGTGCTCACGGACCCTGTTTTCCCTTGCGGGGCAGTGCTGGCTAAGTATCTGAATATTCCTGCCGTGTTCTTCCTGCGGGCCATCCCATGTGGCCTGGACTTTGAGGGCACAGGATGTCCCAACCCTTCCTCCTATGTTCCCCAGTTGCTCACAACTTACTCCGACCACATGACTTTCCTGCAGAGAGTCAAGAACGTGCTCTATCCTCTGGCCTTGAAGGTATTTTGCCACATTGGGTTTTCTCCGTATGCAAGCATCGCCTCTGAGCTTTTCCAGAGAGAAGTATCTCTGGTTGATGTTCTCAGCCATGCTTCTGTGTGGCTGTTCAGAGAGGACTTCGTGTTAGAATACCCCAGGCCCATCATGCCCAACATGGTCTTCATCGGGGGCATCAACTGCATCAGCAGGAAGCCGCTCTCTCAGGTCTGTATTGGTGCCTTCATCCAATCAATGTTCTAGCAGGAAACATTTTTTAAAATCCTTCCAATAGCTTACTTATCTACTCGTCTTCTCAGAGATGTGTACCTCTTCATCTCTGTCAGTCTCTGGTGAGGTAATTACTGAAGTATTCACAGTAGCATATAGTAAAATTCCCAATAGCCACTGAGAACAGAGAGAGAAGTGAGAATCTGGAATAGAACAGGGGAACAATTCTTGCAGTGACCATGACACAGAGCAAAGGATGAAAGATTACGCCGAATCAATGCCCAAACTCTAAGAAAGCCCAAAAGATCTTCTCTTGATGGAGCCCATTCAGCATGAGGGAGTCTAATAGCTGACAGCCCTGAAATGAAGCTTCTGTGGCTTTTTATTGATAGAACCAAGAAGCAATAATGAAGGAAAACAGAAGGATGGCTGTAAAAGAATTGATGTGGGGGACAAGCAAAGGACAGAGGAAGGTCAGGGTAGCCTGTTACGTGATTGAGTGTGGAGCCAACCTAAGTAGTAAGTTGGAGCATGGGAAAGAGAGGGCAAGAGCCTTCAATCCTTAAACCATGTTTCAGTCCTGTTTGGACTTGTGGCTCTGCTGGCCATCTTTTAATCTGTAACCATGCATTCTCAGAGGTTTTGGGCACAAACCCCAAAGTCTTTTATCTCTGCAGATCCCTCTTATATATATTTCTGGCCAAGGTGCCCACAAACCATCGTGTGACTCTACAAGAACTGTCTCTAAAGCAGGGACTGCCTTCTCGGTGATGTAATTGTCCTTCAGATGTGCAGAAGTAGGGAAACCGTGCTGTAAAGTGGCCCACTATGGAGAAGTATAGCTTAGAGATATTCAGTAGAAAAATAACTTAGCAAATTGCAATGTTTTATATAGTTTGTAATAGTGCTGTCTGAGAAGGGATGGAGATGTGCATATAGGCGATCTAAGAATTCAGTAGAAGTCAGTCTAACGTGTTTTTTACTTTTATAGCATGTCTCAATTTGAACTCTTACACATTAAATGCCCAACAGTCATGTGGTTACCATGTGATATTTGTAAATGTTTCATGGAATCTTGCAAATCATGTCTTTTCACTTTTTATACATAAAAAAACTTTACTGAATTGTCTCAGTTCTCAAAAACGTATCTTATAGGCTGGGTGTGGTTCTGCACGCCTGTAATCTCAGCACTTGGGAGGCTGAGGCAAGAGGATTGCTATGAGTTCAAGATCTGCCTGTGCTATATATTGAGTTCAAGGTCAGCTTGATCTGCATCGTGAGACCCTGTCTCAAGAAAAAGTCTTATGTAACTGATACTTTCCCCTTCATATAACTGATAATTGCTCAATTACATCTGTAATTCTATTTTTGCTTCGTATGCAAGAGCATCTGTATTGGTACATGCAGGTTCACCATTTACATGTTTTTGTATTTACTTTTACCCATCAATTACATACCTTATAATTCACTTGTTCTGATGCCAGTATTGCTACTCCTGTCTCTATTTTCAAGTTTTTTGCAAAGGTTTCTAAGGTTTGAATACCGTTTTTAGAATATCCATCTGTTATTTTTTCATGTAAGAATTTTGTCCATTGACACAATATATATGTATTTGATTTATTCCTCCCATTTAGTGTGAACTTAATCTTGTTTCCTTTTCCCTGTGTCTTACTTTTCTCATTGTTGAGACAAAATATGCAACAGCCACAGTTAAAGGAGGAAGTGTTTATTGGGCTCACAGTTGGTAGAGGTTTCCGTCCATAGTTGGCTGGCTTCATGGCAGAGACATCACAGAGGAGAAATAGTCCAGGACCGGGGGTAGAAAGAGACCATTAGCAGTCTTTCTGTTTCTTATATTTTATGCAAGCTACCCACCCTAGGGTAGGTGTAGTACACCCTTAATCCTAGCCAGAACTATGTTAAACCAGTCAGTGGATTAATTTATTAATCACACATCCTTGATCCCAACATCACACTCTCAATCCAGCCACCTCTGAAAAGTACCCCCCCATGACTGCATGAGACTCGGGGGACATTGAGAAACAACCATAACATCTTTAAAAAATTCCCTTTTTCTTTCTGATTTTGGAAATAGATAGTATGTACATGCAACGTGGTATGTTTAGATCTGTCTCCTATGTCTGTTTCAATTGTAAGAGTCCTTGTGGTGACAGTGACTCTACCTGCATGCACCAGGACAGTCTTCCAATCTCAAGACCCTTAATTATATCTGCAGAGTCTTTTTGCCACGTGATGTAACACATTCAGATTCCAGCAACTGGAATATGGACACCTATTGGGGCCATTTCACCTGCCCCAGGCAATAAACCTGAGTTTAACCTAGATTCTTATTCAAGGCCTGGAGGTGCCCCTCCATTAAACCACTGAGATTTTTGTTTTGGTTTCTTCTTGAAGAATTCTTACCATCCACGGATTCCTGTTGGGCAGGCTTGTGGCTCTTCTTTCTCATCATCTTTCTCAACTTTCTTGTCTCAGGGGCTGGGGATATAGCTCAGTGGAATAAGTGCCTGCCTAGCAAGCGCAGGGTCCTGAGTTCAATCCCCAGTACCGCCAAAAAAAAAAAAAAAAAAAAAAAAAACTTTCTCATCTCTCTCCTCCCAGTGTTGTAAGAGCAGCACTTCTGGAAGAGCCTGTGTTGTCACTGATTTTATTCTCTGCGTTATCCATTTCCCTCCTTTGCTTTCAATGTACATTTCAAAAAATTCACCTTTTTTGGTTGCTATGTTACTGCCCCCCCATCATTCTCCAGAAATAATTTTATTTGTGCAAGGTGCCAAGGTAAAGAAAACCTCCAAAATTTGTAAAGTACAGATACTCAAAGTGAAACCTTCTCCCTGACTTTGCATATATATTCTCATCCACTCTGTAGAAGAAAACAGGCCTAAGCACAAGAAGAAGTTCCCCGTAGAAAAGCACACCTCCCCAAAGAAACCTGCCCCTTAGAAAATCACACCTCCCAAAGCTGACTTTTGAGAAGATACAGGTAGAGAACAGGCTCGTGTATTCAGTCCTGAGGCCGTCGGCTACTTCCGACTACTAGACTAGTGGTGACAGAAGTTTTCAGAAAGCATGTAAAGGAGATTGGGAGAAGAAAGGAGTGGAATCTGTTTTGAGAAAGCCGTAGAAGTGGAATTAGAAATTCACAGAAGGTAAGCAGAATCAGTGAATGATTTCCCAAGGCTTATAGCAAAATGGTCTTAGCAAGGGAAAGACAGAGTGATCGTGTAATGGCTATTTAAAATGCACGTCTTTCAAATGTTTTCTAGTGCATGGGGCAAGGGGAACAGCTGTGTGTGAACCACCAGCAAGAAGAAATACCTTGTCTTTTGAGTCTGTGGATCCTGCTGAGATGGCCTCAAGTGCTTCAGTGTTTGGTGTCCCACATGGATAATAGCCTTTTCTGTGTGGTGCCTCTGGGGAATGTGTTAGTGATTTCCTGGATGGATCCACCGCAGTGGGCTCAAGATGCCCATCTTTGTATCAAAGGAAATGCCTGTTTTTCTTGCTTCAAAATCTATTCAAACCTGCCATAGAAAATGAATATCCACATACAGGCCTATAACAGCCTAGGTTTTTATTCTAAGCTATTTTTAAAAGTTTCTATTTTAAGAATCCTTCAAGTTCAATGTTTTATACACGTGTAAAAGGAAAACCTCATTTACACCCATACTCCACATAAAAACAGATGGTTGTGTTGACTGTCACCTATTAAACTACCTGGAGCTGTTAAAGATCTCAGTGATCTTGGTATATCGGGCTCTTTGTCTATTACTGCACCCTTTGCTGAGCATCTTTTACTCACTTGTGTAGCTAAAAATCACACCCAGTTTGTCCTATCCAGAGTGATTTCCAGAACGTGTAATTGCTACAACGCTGTATGTGCTGTCACCTCAAAACTGCTGATACCCTCAGTTTCTTCTTAAACAAACTCCACCCTAGCAAATTACCCAGTAAATATCTTCACTGGTGAGAGCTCTCTGGCTCATTTTTTAGAAACTCTGGTAGTGTGCCCCATTCTCACACTTGTATGGTTAGAACATAGGAGGCATCCGCCCAGGTACTGCAATGACTATTCCTGTGATGTGGTTTTAAGAGACCATGTGTTCTTATGGTACAATGCTGAATGCCATGTTCCTGTCATAGGCTATTTACAAGTCATTCCATGCAGACTGGATTTCAAGAGCTCTAAAAGGTATTCAAAACCATCTCACATAGTCCTAGCTTGTTGACACTGTGTTCAGCCCCTATTTCCTTTCTGCAAAGAATTAGGAACTTGCTGTTGTTTTAACCTATTTCAGTTGCCCTTGCAACAGTTGTCATGCAATCTTCCGAAAAGGCAGTAAAGTATGGGGTACTTTATGATGGGTTATCTCAAAGAAATTATCTCCATAAAGGCCACCAGGTGGGGCTTAAATTGTGGCAACATGACTTTCTTAGATTTCTGTATAGTGCCTCAGCCAATCAACATTTCAGGTAACAGTTGGCTTTTGTCAAGCTACTTTGATGTATGTTCCCCATACAGTAATGGAAGAGATTTCTACAACCTTAGGGAAAGACATTTGCTTGTTTGATTTTTCATTTGCAGCATCCTCTATAGTTGTAGAACCAAGTTGGGGGTGAAAACAGTCCAGTTAACCTAGAGGCACTGACATAAATATCTTACTCTCACTCTTCAGAGCGAGCATTGCTATGGATAACACTATTTTCAGGCCAGTGAAATGGATTTCAGACTACTGGCCTCTAAAACTTGGAGAGAATAAATACGCACTGATTGTGGAAATTTGTAACAGCCTAGGAAACAAATTCTACCCACTCTGCAAGGTTTACCTGTTTCTATTGAACCTAGCTATAACTATTCAAACAGTAGTTAACTCAGTACACCACCATCAATTACATACAAGAAAAATCCTTTTTTATGCCAAAAATAGTATTAATATACTCATTTTTCACCATAATTGTGTAAAAATTTAAAGTTAAAATGTTTCAGAGCTGCTACCTGGCTCACAGATTAAACAAAACAGAAAGATGTAAAGTACTATGATGAGTATTTTGTCCTAGCACTACCAAATAACCTTTGTCTGTCTCAAGATGAAGTTTAGCATATATCAAAGTGTGTATCTTCAACAGTTTTAAAAACAAACATTCTATTCATGTAATCACAATAACAACAACAAGTAGGCACTATCATGCGTTGTTTAAAAATTTTGGGGTACAGTTGTTCTGAAAGTAGATTTCACTTGCCATCTTAAAAAGGCCTTTTATTCCTCAAAATGTGTTTCAAGGCAGGGAGAGTTACTTGGTGTTGAGGCATAGCAACTTCTCTTCCCCATTTATCAAAAGCGACTTCAACTTTCCATCTTCTTCCACTTCTACTCTTTCTTGGCCATTCTCAATGATTCTCTTGGTAGTGATTTTCTTTCCATTAACTATTTTGGTGGAAGTAGACACGGACTTGAAACTGCCTGTTCCACCACTGCCACAAGACATTGAGAAAGAAGAAAGGCCTCCAAAGGAAGTAAATTTTGTATCAAAGGAAGAAAAATCACCCCTGAAAGCTGGAAATTCACTGAAGGGAGAGAAAAGGGATTCAGATCTTCTCCTTCCTTGGGAACTCGTCTGGCGTCCAAAAATACCCTCAGGTGGGTCTCCAAAGAAGTCAAATGAGAAATGGTCCTCGCCCCTGAAGACCTCCTTGAAGACTTCCACTGGGTCACGGAAAGTGAAGACAAATTCGAAAGGGTCAACGAAGGAAGCCTCACTGGCTGTAGCACCTCCATCCACTCCTGCCTCACCATAGCGGTCATAGACGTCACGTTTCTTGGCGTCGGACAATACCTCATAGGCCCGGGCCACTTGCTTGAATTTTCTTTCTGCTTCCTCCTTGTTCTCGGGATTTTTGTCCGGGTGCCACTTGAGCGCCAGCTTGCGGTATGCTTTCTTGATGGCCTCTGATGAGGACTGCCGAGGCACACCCAGCACCCCATAATAGTCCACCATGTTGGACAGCCCCGTAAGGGAAGGAACTTGCTTTCCAGCCCTGTGGGGTGGGACAAGGGCAGGATCAGACGCAGGCGCCCAACAGGGATGCCCTTGTGACGTGGTGACTTTTCATTGGTTGAAGCTGAGGTTGCTTCACTATCCCAGAATTCATTGCTCCAGGGGCTTGGAGAAGCTCTGTGACTGGATGGACTTGTCTCCACCCACTTCTGCCCCTCCCAACTTACTGGCTCCTCTTACTGCACGCTGTCCCTGCTGTCTCGAAATAGGGTAAAAAAAAGGAACTTAGGTGGAGGGGAAGAGCGTGACACTTGCTACTTTAGAAAATGTTTTTCTTAAAGTCGTCTTGGAATTAACCTTCACCTCAGGCTGGGGGAAGGCTACGGTGATAGGAATGGGGTTTGCTTGAGCCTGGGCGCAGGGCCTGTCATGTGTTACAGAAGACTGCAGCAAACGTTTTGGTCTCAGAACCCATTTGCTTTCGTTTTTATATGGGTTATTCTGTCATATATATCACAGGAGAAATTTAAACAGAATTTTAAAAGATATATTAATTAGTCAATTTAACAACTCACTACCACGTTAATCAAATTGTTAGGAAAAAATAACTTTCAGAGAAAAAAAAATTCAGTGAGAAGAGGGGTGTTGTTTGGTATCTTTCACATCTCTTTTTATTTTATGGCTTAAAGAAGAGTTGCAGTCAATCATCTGCTTCTGTGTTGACTCTATTGTGATATTACAACATGGCCTCAGAAGATTCCCCTACACATTTGTGAGAGAATGAGAGGGGGAAAGTCAGACGGCATCACTGTTAGGGAAATCGCTTTGATTTTGTAAAATTACCCTGAAAAATTCTTTTGATCCCCAGAGTTCCCTAGCCCATATGAGAATTGCTGGACCAGAAAATCAACATTATTAAAACTTGCAGGCCATATTTAAAGCACTGTGAGTAAACTCAGGATGTTGTGATTATTTCTACTAAAATTGCTGTATTGTGACTGTGGGTTTTCTTTTTGTCATTTCTTGACATTTGAGTTTTCTCCCTTTTCTTCTTATTCTCTCTTGGTACCATATTCCTTGCTTTGACCCAATAAAAGTCCCTTAGTTCTAAAAGGGAAATAATTAACCAATGAACTTTCTAATATTTCATCATGAAGAGTAGTAGGTCTAATTGGGTGCATAAAGCTCACCAGAACAAACTGGTTCATATCACATAGACTGATTGAACTTGAATCCCTGGACTTGGCACTTGGCAAGCATGCAATAAATAGCAAGGAGCTTATCAGGAGTAAAGTCCAGTGGGAACAAAGCAATTTGGGAACATATAAAGCGAATCTGGGGGGAGGGCAAGGCATCCAGAATGGAGGGTAAAGGGAAGAGAAAGGGATCAAGCAGAAGGACTAAACAGGAAGGATAAGCTTGGACAGGGGACTGAAGTCCACTCCAGGAAGTCCCAGTGGCAATGGGGAAGAGTGTAAGTTTTCTTATAGGCTCTAAGAAGCCACTGACCACAGTGCTAGAAGTAGGGGTGGGGTGCGGTAGGGCTGGGACAGCTAATAGGGTAAATCAGAGGGACAGCTAGGAGGAGTTGAGGGAACAGCGGCTGGTGCCTTAGAACAGAATCATGTCAGTTAAACCCGAGAGGCAGTGGTGGAATCATCCAGATTCAGCATTTGCTTGGATGTGGCACCTACAGCAGAAGAAAGGAGGTTGGTCCCTACAGAAACGTTCACTGTCTGTGAAAGTGAGATGAGGGTTCCAGAAACCCTGTCTATGGGGAAGGTGCGCATTGTTACATAGTCTAGTAGCAAACCGCTTGACGGTGAAAGGCAGAAGAGAAGGAAATGCTGCAGAAATGTGAGGAAGATTGCCTTGTTTTCTCTGGAAGGTCCCACTCAGGATCCACAAGCAAGTGTTCATGTTGCTTCTTTGGTAATGAGCCCCTCCCTTCTGATCTGATCAGCTAAGAGAATCCCAAGTGGTGGGACTATTAACTTCTAGCTTTCCTTTAAGAAAGAACCGCTTTATGGGTTCCAAGACCCTTCCACAGACTCCCACTCCTCAGTAGCCCCCCAAGAAAGAAGAGGTTGCTCCCCCTGTTCTGTGTTTTCTCAGCTTCCAGAGCACATCCCACGCTGCACTATAGCTCTCCGGTTTGTTTCTGCCTGCTGGACCTCTTCCTTACAGCGGGGGTCCTTTCTAACATGATTTTCTGGACCTGCTCCTAACGTTGTGCCTGGTCATAGTAGGAATCACATGTCCTTAAATATTAGGTGAAAGAGAGAATTAGTGAGGAGTTTTTAAGTGTCAGGTCTGCTCAGACTCCAAGGCAGAAGCTTTATTGGATTGCATAGCAGTGTGGTTCTCATAGTAGTTCGTGAGGATGGATGTGGATTGCAGGACATTCAGATTAAGAAACAGTATTTCCCTGATCTGGAGCAGAGTTGTGCCCCAAAGCATGCAGCTATACAGCATCCTCAAAACTCCAAGGGCTGGGATACTGCTCAGTGGTAGACCACCTGCCTAGAATGTGTGAGGCACTGTGTTGATCCCCAGCACCAAACAATAAATAGACAGATCCAATAGATAAATAGCTCTGAGGCTGTGAGTGATGCAGGAAAAGTCATAAGATTACTATCATATTGACTGTGTTTGCCATCCCTTTGATATGATCTGTTGATGAACTCTCTACGACTTTGGAACTTTGGAAAAACTATCAAGAATTATTGCTTTTAAAGTTTAACTTGAACTGAAGCTTTCAGAATTGCAGAGAAGAGTTCAACAAAGGGCAAAAGCATTGCTACATCTTTTCTTCTAGGCCTGAGAAAGAGTGCTTGAGGCTGTGGAGGAGCTTCAAGGCATGTGTGTGTGTGTCCCTATGGAAGGAAGTACATGCAAATGTGGAGGTCTGTTGATGAAGGATGCTGGCTTAGGGAAAAGGGTCTAAGTACCAGAATGAGAGGTACCCTGTTTATACACCCCATGGTACACCAAGGCTTTAAAGTTAGCCGTTTCTCCATGAAACTTTCCAGTGTATCCACAGGTGGGAGTGGCCAGTGGTGCCAGGATCTGTGCTTTTATGTTGGGATTGTATAGAACAGCAATATATCCCAAAAGAAAGGAGTGCCATGTTCAGTTCTGTCAATACCATGGTTTGCCTGCTCTTCAGGAGTGGGTGATCCTGCTCTGATCTCCTAAGACACCAGCTAGTACTGTGTGAGAACCTTCTCTTTCATTGCAGATTCTTTTTGTCTGCCTGCTCTTTATTTGTGTTGTCTGGACAGTGAGTTGGGGATTGCAGCTTTCCTTCTGACTTATAATTCATTGCAAGTTTTGACTAAAGACCTGTACCACTCTCTGTACTACCAGAGACTGTGAGAGTTAAGAATTACAGGCTCTGGGCACTGACAGAGCAGCTCTACCACTTAGGAAATACAGGACTCTGGAAAACCTCTTTGCCTCTCTTGGCCTCAGTATCTTTATAAAATGGGGAAAGTACTATGGTATCTCCTTTACGGCACAGTTCTAAGGATTACATAAAATATGTTGTGGGATGCTTAGCTTGACAGTATTATGCACACTGTACAAGCTCAGTAAATATGAATTCTCTTTTTGGTCATCTGCTTCCTTCTGTGCTCAGTATGTATTAGTAGGATAAATGAACCGAAACTCACTGCCAGTGGCCAGGCAGCACCCTGCGTGAGCTGTGGAGGGGCGCTTGGACTGTCACAGTCCGAAGGGGGGCTGCGGTGGGGTGCTCTTGCTTCCAAAAAGCTAAGAAATACTGTTTTATTTCTGGAAAAGAAGTTTACTTTGTCACCTTGTGGTCCTTTTTCCTCTCTTGTAATCTTTTCTTGATCTCTTAAAATATTAATGGATCTAAAGTTACTACAGATATTTTGCTTTTGGTTCTTACTCAAGAGTGTAATTTGAACAGAGAATCCAGCCCATTAAGCTTATTGTCTATTAAGAAACCCCATTGATGTCCACCCTCTTGATTTCCAAAAGTAAACCTCCTGCTATCCTTGTGGATCAGTGGCTTTGGTCATGTGACACAATCAAACATTAACTTAGGGTGCACATTGGCTCTGGCTATATGGGAGCTGGTGAAGGACAGCAAAGGCAGGAGCACACAGCCATGGCATCTCAGGGCCCACGCCTGCTTGCTCTGGGCCTCCTGCTGTGGGCTCTCAGGCCCCTGGTGTCCCATGCTGGGAAGCTGCTTGTGGTTCCAGTGGAAGGCAGCCACTGGCTGAGCATGGTCGCGGTCCTCCAGCGGCTGCAGCAGAATGGACATGAAATAGTGGTTGTGGCACCAGAAGCCCTGTGGCATATAAAAGAAGACTCATTCTACACCTTGAAGACGTACCCTGTGCCATTCCAGAAGGAGGATGTGGAAGCCAGTTTCACTGAACTTGGGCATAATGTTTTTGAGAATGATCCTTTCCTGCAGCGTGTGATCAAAATGTACAAGAAAATCAAAAAGGACTCTGCTTTGCTTTTGTCTGGCTGCTCCTACCTTGTGCACAACAAGGAACTCATAGCCTCCCTGGCAGAAAGCAGCTTCAACATTGTGTTGACAGACCCTTTCCTCCCTTGTGGTGCCATCATGGCCCAGTACCTGGCTCTGCCTGCTGTTTTCTTCTTGAATGCATTACCATGTGGCATGCACTATGAAGCCACCCAGTGCCCCAGCCCAGTGTCTTACGTGCCTAGGTCTATGTCATCGAACCCAGATCACATGACCTTCCTGCAGCGGGTGAAGAATGTGCTCATTGACTTGATACAGAAAGTTGCATGCAATGTGCTTTATTCCCCCTATGCGCTACTTGCTTCTGAAGTCCTTCAGAGAGACATGACTGTCCAGGACCTACTAACCTCTGCATCTGTCTGGCTGCTCAGAACTGACTTTGTTAATGACTTCCCCAAGCCCACCATGCCCAATATGGTTTTTATTGGTGGGGTCAACTGCCTTCAAAAAAATCTGCTCTCCAAGGTGTGTATTTGAATGGGAGATTTACATGCATGTAATCTTGTGAGTTCTTATGCTGTGAATGTACTGATATAGTTTTAAATATTTCTTTTGTTAATTTTCATTTCACAAGTCTTCTAGGCTTGAGTTTGCTTTTAGCCTCCCTTCCGAACACTTTATTTGTGTCTAAGATTTTGAGCAGGCATTTTATTTTGCATGCTTGATGGATAGTGATCAGTGTACTGCAACAGGCATTAAATGCCATGCACACAGAGTGTTGAGCTTGGGGCACCTTGTAGGGAACAAAAATGTATGGCATATCCTGTGGCTTGATTGAGCCAGATGCTTGAAGTTTAACTCCATTGAAATAGGCCTTTGACATTTGTAGATCCTGGCAAGGAAAGTTGCCTATCTGGTCTTGGTTAAAGTTCCAGTTTCAGACATTCTAGCAGGAAGCCAGGTCCTGCAACCTCTTGATTTCTCATAAGTGACATACACAATAGGCAGGTTTTGCCATTGGCAGAAAGGTCATGGGTCTCACTCCCCGACCTGCTAATATGCTAGCTTTTCCCCATCGAATGAAGTGTACACAAAACTGGTACGAACGTCCTCTTATCAATGTCAGGAGAGATGATGGAGAATAACAAGAGAGACCCCTCTGCACAGAGGGCTCAGGAGGACTTTCCTGGGAGGACAGTCCCAGGAAAGGCATTCGTTTAAAGGTATTCATTTATTTAATGATTCTGTATTGGTGGCAAAACTTCTGGGCTGAAAACAGTTCTTCTCATTCCTATAATTGTATGTGTGTGTGTGTGTGTGTGTGTGTGTGTATAGGGGTATATGTAATTTTTATTGCTTGTTGTACAAAATAGGGTAGCAATGTATACCCTTTACTCACTAATATGTTGTGGCTATTGGTCTGGTTCTGAATGGAGTGTCTGTCTTTTTAACTGATCAGTAGTATTTCATGATATTTAGGTCCTACAGTTTATTCTGCTAGCTGTCTAATCTGGTTTTCTGTGGAAGAACATTGGAATTTGTATCCCAGGGCTTTTTGCTGTGACTTCCAACATTCTTTCAACAAAGATGAGATATTTTGTAGTTTTCTTCGTACAGGTTCTGCTTCTTATTCATTCTTCTTAGGTCTGTTTTACCACTATGACTGTGTCACCTTTTCCATTTCTAGCTAAATTCTTACTATTTAGCTATCTTGCCAAAATATTTCCTTTCGTTAAAAAATTTTTTTGAGGTAAAGTCCCTCTAGTTTGCTAAGTTGCCCAGGGTGAGCTCAAACTTGCAAGCGTCCTGCTTCTGGCTTCAGAGTGCTGGTATTGCAGGTGTGTACCACCATGCCAGCTGCTTTCTGTAAATTAAAAAAAAAAAAAACTGACATGCAGTCATTTTCTCATAAAGGAGCCTTAGGTTCTCCTGTTCTAAGTTCCATGCCAAATACCAGGGTTATTCAATTCTCTATATTTTCTGAGAACAGTTGAACAATTCTGGCACAGGTAAGGATTCTTGTCCGGCTGCTGATTTGAGTGGAAATTGGCATTTAATCATTTTGTGTTATGTTTGCCATTGTCCGGGACGAATAGTCTTTCATTAAATTGTTTCTTCTTTACTTAGGATGTTCATAAAGAGGCTGCTCAACTTTCTCAACTGTCTTTATGACACCTATAGATGTAGTCACAGCCCCTCTCCCTATAAATTTGTCTGCTTCGTGAGTTGCAGAGTATAAATTTGTTGCTGACTTGTTGGTGCAAGCAGGCTTAGGGGTGAAAATATTTGTGTAAATTGTACCTGACAGTAGCATTCTTTATCTTGTTCAGTGTTTCGATCAGAAATTCCATTTTTAAAGTATTAATCTCTCTACCCTCTAATGTTTTTGTTCACATTTCTCTAGTACCTCCTTAGTACTCATTTGTCTTTGAGGTTTCTTTTCTTTTGGAACAACATGGAATTGAAACGTTTAATCTGGCCAAATAGATTGCTTTAATAGGTTCATTTTGCAGGTTTGAGTTTATCAGTGGCTAGATTTGACTGTAGCTCTTCCAGTTTATGTTTCCTTTACTTTGCCCTTTTCCCTTTGCCTGACTTTTGCAGTTTGCAAGGTTGCTCTTTATTTTCTCTTTGCACTTTTGTTGGTTAAAAAGTGCAACTCTGTCCTTCCAATCCTCTAGTGCCAATTGTTTCACTTCCAACCCTCTTGGTAAAAGTTCTGAACTTCAAGAGTAAAGATAAGGCAAAGAAAAAAAATATTTAAAAAAGAATAATGATCCTGTAACAAAATTTTTAAAAATAGAAAGATTGAGGGTATATCTTGGTGAAAGTGTGCATTCATAAACCCCTAGGTTTAGTTCACAATACTACAAAAAATATTTCCAGGTACCTGTAATCTCAAGTAGTTGGTAGGCTGAGGCAGGGTGATCACAGGTTCAAGGCCAGGCTGGTCAACTCAGCAAGACCCTTCTGTCTCAAAATAAAAAGAGCTAAGGATGTAGCGCAGTGGTAGAGCACCCCTGGGTTTGATCCCTAGTGCCACCACAAAAAAAAAGGAAGAAGAAGAAAGATAAAATCTTCATTCCGTTAAGAGAGTCCCTAGAGAAGGGATGAACTGGCTTTGACTTGCTTCCCGTAGGTCCGGAAGTAAAAAGAACACAGAGAGAGAAAGGATTGAGTCCCAGGAGATTCGCGTGTCATTCTTTACTTCATTGTCTTGGTAAGAGACTATGTTTGCGTAGAGCAGTGATTCAGAGACTGGATGTAGCTACATTTCTTGGGTCTGAGAAGACCAGCTCCCTGGAAGGTCAGGATGGCTAGAAACTTGAGCAAGCAAGAAGCGCGCCTGCGCCTGCGACTGCGCGGGACAGGGCAGCTGAAAAGACGTGTGGTGGACTCGGGATGCAAAACAGTGCAGGGACGTGTTTCTAACATGTAGCGGACTCTGGGAAGACAAAAGATATTTGAGAAGAAAAAAAATCTCATAAAAAGCCTAGAACTGCGAAAACTAAATTCTTGGTATAACTTAGGCTCTATTTTAAAAGTCTTATCTTGGACCGGTGGGCGTGGGGGTGCTCACCAGAGTAGGGAAGACCCCTCATAGGCCTCGAGAGGTGGAGAGGTATCTAACATTTGAGGGGAAGGGAGTTGGCGGAGGGGAGTCAAAGGTTATGCACAGTTAACATGTTGACCTATTCTTTGGCTCTTCTTTGGCCTGTGAAATCACACAAGATGTTGGGAAGTTTACCGAGTAGGGGATGGAGCGCTCCTTTATTGGAGCCCATAAAAGGTGGCTGAGATAACACAGTCTCTGCCAGTTGCTCTTCTGTCACTGTAGATAAACTTGTCTACTGTTTAAGCTTTGGTTGAATCTTGATATTTAAGTTTGGATGTTGATGAGGTTTTGTTTGTGTTAATCACGTCCTAGTAGCTGAGTAGGCATGGGAGGGGAAACTGACTTCCTTCTTGATAGGAGATTGGCCAACCTAAGGGAACTAAGGTCAGAGTAGATCAGCCTCTGCTCTCACTTAGCAGTAAGCTTGGAAGGGAATGTGATGTGGCCCTAGGGAGGGAGGACTTCACAACTGCCATCAGCTGGTGTGCTTGCCACAGGCTTCAAGAGTAGTAGTGTGGTAGTGGGGACAAGCCTGGCCTCTCTGACCTTTTAGATGAGCCATAGAGTAGCCAGTAAAGGTGAGCCTTTTAGAGTTTTAAGGGGCACGCCTGCTGTTGGTTCACCACCACTGGATTAGGCCAAGATACAGCTGCTGTGACGAGCGAGAGGACTTCCTGGGGCCTGGAGCCTATGGCCTGGTTGGAAGGAGAGGGGCCGTGCTGGGGAAGTGTCTGGGTTGCTGTTGGCAATCCCAGCCCTATTCAGCTTAGAGTTTGGCAGAAGTCATGTTGAAATAAGTGTGTATACTGTGCCTTGTTGGATTTGTTCTGTGTCTCACAGGTAAGGCACTCAAAGTCTTGGTTTGCCCAGGATAGTTGATATTTTAACACTGAAGGTTTCATGTCCTAAGGACCCTCAGGTCTGGGCAAAACTATGCCCTGCCTGCAATATTCTTTGGAGACATATAAAAGCCTTTGGGAGCCTTTCAAGGGTTAATGAGGTCCTTCACAGTCTGAAGGAGGAGAGAACATATATACTTACTTGCTGTTCTATTTCTGCTAAGTGGCACTGTCATGGTGTGTGACTGCCCATGTGTGTGTATGTGTGCCTGCATGTCTGCGTACACCTGTGTGGGTATGTATGCATGTGTGTACACAAACATGCATGTGCCTCTGCTTTTATTCTTGAAAATTAGCATGTTACCTGGATTCTCTATCTCAAGGAAATCCCACGGGTAACCCTGTAAACACGAAGCCTTCCTCCTTTGGAAAGGAGTAAGGAGGGGATGCATGTGTTGTGTTTAATGCTCTCAAGCTTACTGGTAACAGGCTGACCACAGTTTACAGGAAGAAAAGACGGCTAGTGGTGCATTTTATCCTGTAATAGAAACTCACACAGTAGTAATTTTTTATTTCACACATATTTAATCATGGGGTTTTTTTGGTCTTTTTGAGACAGGGTTTCAGTATGCAGTTCAGGCTGACCTTGAGCTTACTTTGTAGCCCAGGCTGGCATTGAACTTGTAGCAATCCTCCTGCCTCAGCCTCCTGAGTGCTGGGATTACAGTCATACAGCACCACACTCAGCCATAATCATGTTATTAAGAGGAAGATACCTAACTCAGACCTTAAAATATATAGTTGCCAAAGAACATGTGCAACAATTAACTGGAAGTTTCTTTTCTGGCTCTAGGAATTTGAAGCTTATGTTAATGCTTCTGGAGAACATGGAGTTGTGGTTTTCTCTTTGGGATCCATGGTCTCAGAGATTCCGGAGAAGAAAGCTATGGCCATTGCTGATGGTTTGGGCAAAATACCTCAAACGGTGAGAAAACTCTATATGGCTCATTCATATCTATCTCCACAGGAATTATGACCCCAGACTTTCTGTACTCAGATGAATTCTCTTAGTTGGAACTTTGCATTTGGTATTCCCTGCCGCTTTCCAACTACTAATCTAAAATTGTTCCCCTCCTTTTAAGTTTAACTCTCAGCTACTCTTCACCTATGGCTCACTTCACTCTGGAGTCTCACATTACCTGAGAGACCCTAGAAATAATAAACATGATATTGTTTCCTCCTATATTTAATAAGAATGTCTCCAAAAAGCTGTTCATTGGGACACTGAATTTATTTCACATGCTTTTGCTAGTGTAGTTCTGCGTCCAGTTGCTTTATTCACTAAACTTTCCCTGGAAACACAGAAAAGTGAAAAAATTCTAAGATCACAGGTTGGTGGCTTTACGCATTCACATAGGGGGCACACCCTGGTCACTAAGCCTCTGGGACAAGAGGCAGAATACTGTAAGCCCAAAAGGCTGTCTTAATTCCTAAGCCACCTGATCTGGCAGGTTCATTTAGAGAACTCATCATTCTAGTTGCTATAGATTAAAAAAAAATTACATCATGTTCTCTTGTTAAACTGTGTTCTTTTTGTTCCTGCAAGGTCCTGTGGCGCTATACCGGAACTCCACCATCAAATCTTGCAAAGAATACGATACTTGTCAAGTGGTTACCCCAAAATGATCTGCTTGGTATGTTGGGAGAATGTGATGGGTAGATCACACCAGGTTAAATAAAGAAATGGCTTAGGGATAGCTACTCTAAAGGACCATTTAGCTTGACAGTACCCTGACCGGCTTGTCCACACCATGGCCAGCTTGTCCCACTCGGCTTTTTATCTGTGAGGTCTTGTTTCCCCTGCACACCTCTGCGAGGGCCTTGTAGAGATAACACTGAGCTTGGCCAGAAGACTCGGTCACCTGACCACCTGCATCCCTCCTCATTTTGTTTCTCAGGTCACCCGAAGACCCGGGCATTTATCACACATGCTGGCTCGCACGGCATTTATGAAGGGATATGTAACGGTGTCCCCATGGTCATGATGCCCTTGTTTGGAGATCAGATGGACAATGCAAAGCGCATGGAGACACGGGGAGCTGGTGTGACGCTGAACGTCCTTGAAATGACTTCTGATGACTTAGAGGATGCTCTAAAAAAAGTCATCTATGACAAAAGGTAAGAGAAAAGCCAGAGAAGACTACTACCTGCATTTCCCCCTCCCCGTCCTTCCTCCTCCACTTCCTTCCCTCCTCCTCTTCTTAAAGGACATTTATTAAGCCTATGTATTTTCTGAATAGTATAGAAACACATTTCCCTACCATGTTTGGAAAATCTAGTAGCCTTCCTAGCTGGGAGCAAGCACCAAGGAGGGCTGTTCATTGCTCTGTGTGTCCTGGCATTAACATAACTGTCTTGGTCCTCAGCTACAAGGAGAACATTATGCGCCTCTCCAGCCTGCACAAGGACCGCCCCATAGAGCCGCTGGACCTGGCCGTGTTCTGGGTGGAGTTCGTGATGAGGCACAAGGGGGCGCCACACCTGCGCCCTGCCGCCCATGACCTCACCTGGTACCAGTACCACTCCTTGGATGTAATTGGCTTCCTCCTGGCCATAGTACTGTTTGTGGCCTTCGTCGCCTTTAAATGTTGCGCCTTTGGCCTCCGGAAATGCTTTGGGAAAAAGGGGCGAGGGAAGAAAGCCCACAAATCCAAGACACATTGAGAAGTGGGTGGGGAAAAGGAAAAATTTTGTCCGATTCTCTAATCAAAAGCAAGCCTGAAAACAGTCAGTGTTAAATTCTTTTCATTCTCATTAAAGAAATCCTTTGTGAAAAGTTAGACATCCCTGAAGTATTTTTTAAAAATAAAAATAATCTAATCACTGGTCACTCCTATAGGCAAAGGGATTCTAATATATCGGATTCTGACTCACCTGTATCTTGAGTCTGTGCTACCCTTGTTGTCTGTCAAATGACATACAAAGGGCGTTGGGACTCCGCATCGTTATTTTACTCAGGAGAGTCGCCTGTTTGGGCATGTGGGATTCAGAGGTGGTCCCGAGATTCTCCTCACTTCAGTGATGGTTTGAAGGTCATTGATTTCCATGGCCTCCTTTTGTTAGTGCCTTAGCAGTGATGGTTGGTCTCCCTTGCGATCATGCTTCATAGGTGTTGCTTGGTGTGTTTAGAGAGGGAACGCTTTGTGCCTTTAGGGTGTATGATGTGAATGACTGGGCTGGAGTCCTTGAAAACAGCATGATTTCCAACTTTGGGAGGAAAATTAAAGGGTGATGTATTTGAGATGATAGCAATTGCTTGTGTCAAATGGATTGGAATTTGATAAAAACAAGTGTAATGCTGGGGGAGTATTTTTTCTGCTGTTTCCTATAACTAAAATTTTATTAATAAACTTCACATAAATTGTATTTCTGAGGTGTTTTCTCTTGATTGGTATTGCATTTATTTACATATTCTTACATTGTGTTTTCTGATGATGAAAGTAAAACACAATGATTACAGGAAATTTGAAAAGTCTGGAGGTTTTCACATGCACACCTGTACAAAACTCTTATAAACCCCCATAAACAAATCTTATAAACCCATACGTTACATGTGCGCATGTGTGTACACACACACAGAAATGAAAGTCACCAGTGATTACACTGCCCAGCTACCGTTACTAGTAGAATTTGGGTCTTGACTGTTACCCAGAAGCTCACATGCTGAGTGCTCGGTCCCCAACCCATGGGGTCAGTGGGAGGTGGTGGAACCCTTAGGTGATGGCACCTACTGGGAGGAAGGTAAGTCACCAGGGTGTGCCCTTGGAGGGCACATTGGCACACTAGCTCCGTCCTTTCTCTCAGCTGCCCAGCTACCATGAGGTTCACAGCTCCCACTGCCCTGTGTTCCTACTACAATGTGCTGCCTTCCCACAGGCCCCAACATAACAGGGCCAAATGATTATGGATTAAATACTTTGATTTCAGTCAGGTATTTGCTATATTTAGACATCTTATAGCTATTATTTTGAAAGGTACATATACTTATAAAATACTGCAGAGGTAATGTGTGTATGTATATGTTGGGGGTGTTGCACATCTAATCTCAGCTCTATGAAAGGCTGAGGCAGGAGGACTGCAAGTTTCAGTCCAGCCTGGGCAACTTAATGATTTAGTGAGACTGTCTCAAAATAAAAAATAAAAAAATGTTACAGACGTAGGTCAGTGGGAAGGCCCCTGATTCAATCCCCAGCAACACACACACACACACACACACACACACACACACACACACTCACTCACATGCTGCGTTACTACAGCAAAATACTTTAGGCAACTAATGTGTAAAGAGAAAAGGCTTATTTAGTTCACAGTTTAAGAGATTTAGAGCATGGTGCCTACATTTGCTCAATTCTTTTGAGGTAGCAGCAGGTGGCCCCTCATGACAGGAGCCTATGTAAGTGCAAACAAGGCATTACATCTTGCCTTGTATTGTTGGGACGGGTCCTGATTTTCTTTTTTTTTTTATTTTAAAAAATAAAAGCTCAAAAACATATTAACAAACAGACACAAATTAGCATAAGAAATAGTACAATCAAAGCTGATTTACAGACAAGGTGACATGGACTCAACAATGGTTGCTTTACCTATTGATATCTTCGAAGTGTATATACATGAACACAGATACAGACATACGAAATTGGTCAAACAATCGTCTCAACAACAGAAAAACACAAAAAACAGAAAACAAAAGACAAAAAAAATAAAATAAAAAAATAAAAACCAACAATAGTTGCTGCTTTGCATATCGATATCTTCAAAGTGTGTGCTCAGGATAACACATACAGACATACAAGATTGATTGAATAACCCGTCATCAATTATTCCTTAGCATTAATTGATATAATACACTAGTAGAACCATGTTAGCCCTCCTGCACATATGTATATACATATATACATACATACATTTTTGCCTCTTTCTTTTCTCCTTTCCCTCGTCCCATCTGTTCTTTGTTTTTGAACACATTACCTTCATGTCTCTTAGTTTATATTCCCACCTTCAGGTTCTTACACCAATGATACAATACGTTGCCTGCACATGTACCGCTGATTTATTTCACTTATGAGTATGGACTCCAGTTTTGACCACTTGCCTACAAAGTCCCCAAAACTGTCTTTCTTTATAGCTGAATAATATTCCATTATATAAAAATGCCACAATTTTTTAATCCAGTCTTCTGTGGATGGACACTTGGGTT
>PVLD010016010.1:0-46530 GCA_004027595.1 Dinomys branickii | reverse complement strand
GACTGAGGAAATACAGAATTATAGAGAACATAGAAGGGAATTAGCTCTGGATGCTGTCCTACATAATGTTACCTTCATCTTTGTTACTCAGGTTACACAGATGATGGCCCTTTTGATCAGTTCGTTTTTTCTCCTCCCTCATCTCCGTTGCCCTACCACTCAATCAATTATCTTCCCTGTGATAATAACTGTACTCCTGGGTTTATCTATATCCTTGGACTCTCACCTTGGGAAGAGATATAGCTGCCTCAGGCTATACTATAACATACAGGGGTGTATACAAACTGCCATGGTTGGAGGTGGGAAAGCACATATGCTCACAGCGGACCGCCCGGCTCCACCTTGTCGTCGTGCTATGGGTGGGGGCGGGTCCAGACCATGTGGCTCCAGCATTACCGTTCCCCACCCCTTGCAGCTGGGCAATGGGTCTCCGAGGCTGAAGCTACGAATGCCGAAACGAGGGCCGTGGGCCAGGGGTGTGCTTGGAGCGGCAACCTCCTCCCTCTCTATCTCGTCTCCCTCCAACTGCGCCATGTCAGATCTGCGATCCCCTCCTCCAGAGGAGGTTCTGCTTAGACTTTCCGAGGGTTTCACTTCCTATCTCAGATCCCTCCCGAGTTCAGGATATCCACCTCCTTCCTCTCTGTCCTTCACATGTTGCTATATTGCCATGTCTGAGTGGCATTCCTCCGGGAGGTTCTCTCTCCGCTGTCCACCCAGTCACCATGGGTTCATATAACGTTCATATATGCAAGCAGTATGGAGACACTCTTGTTGCTCGCATCAGTAGTCTGGGGTGAGTCCTAAAGCCTGTGGACTCGTCCCATTGCTGTTAGGAACAGGTGGTGATTGCGCAGGCCGCCGAGGCTCAAGGTGCTCACAGAGGGCGTTCAGGGTGAGAGCCGAAGCCCAGTAACTCAGTTCATGCTTCCTGCTTGATGCTGGAGTGAGAAGGGCCAGCAAAAGCTCTTAATGCAGGATTTACTTGTCCTATACATGTCCACCCAATCAAAATTCCAGACAGGGCTATGAGCCTCCTGCCTTCGCGCATACACACTGTGAGCCTCCCCACACCGCACCACCCCGCACCACCCCCCAGGCAGATGGTAAGGAGGAGCCCGGGTAGATGGGGGGGCGTTCTTTGTGTTGGGGACTCATCTTTGCCTCTCGCTCTGTAGAGTATTCCTAAATCCTGGAGGCAGATTGGGTGACACTGGAGAAGTTCAGAGGTCTCCTGCTTCTTCAAACACGTGGATATCTTCCTCTGTTCCTTGACCTCACTTAGCCACTGCCCTCTACCCTCCTTCATGGCCAAGCCTATTAAGAATCAAGTCCACCTACCACCTCCATTTCCTCATTCCCATGACTCAGAGCCCAACTGGTCTACCTTTCCAGAGTCAGGCAGCAAGTTGCCACCGTGTGCCTCCCTCTCCTCAGAGGCAGGATGCATCTGCCCCGGGGACCCTCCCACCAGCCCACCTCTACCTCTCACCCTGGGATCGTCCCCTAGACTCAGCCTCTTCTCTCCCATGACCACTGCATCCCCTTACCCTCTTGTGGTTTTGGGACCTGAGGACTCCCAAATCTAATGCAAGCCCAAACTTTCCACTCAGCTCTGAATCCAGGCCTCTGCCTACCTGCTTTCAAAGTCAGCATGTCCAAAAGGCAACTTACCAATCTCACATGCAGCTGCCCTACTGCCAGGGACCCGTCCCAGTGAAGATGGCCTCACTTACCTCCACTCCTCCTGGCCGGAGAACCAGGTCCATCATACCTGCAGCAGCCAAGTCCACAGCTCTCCCTCCAGCCATGGTACCACCTGGATCCTTCCCCTCATATCCATCTCTCCTGCCAGGGCCCTAGCTCAGAGCATTCTTATTTCCTCCAGGTCACAGTGCCTTACCCTAAGAACTCATGCATCTAGCCAGTCCACCTCCATCCGTGCCACAGCACTGCCAGAGCAGTGGGCTCTGATCAGATTAGCCCCTTGTTTAAAACTGTTGTTTGGCTTCCTATCAGCTTCAGAATAAATTAGGATCTCTGCAGCCTCTCATCAAATGCTATTCAAGATTTGGCCTCTCCAGGGTTTAGAAGTACTCTAAGGAAAGATAGGCAAAGCCGAGACTCCAGTAGAAAGAACTCAGCCTCCCCGATCTGCCCTGCCCCTCCTTCCCGTCTACTTAGAGAGAGAGTGGGGGTAGGATTTTTTCTTTCCATTCAAAGCCCTGGAAACCGCTGGGTACAGCCAAGTTCCAATCGCATCTTAGTATCTTCCTCATGCCATGAACCTCCCTCCATGCCTTTGCATCTGCTGTTTTCCTAACCTATAGCCAGCAACCTGACCCCAGCCTGCCTATTTCCTGTTATTCAGAGCCCAGCCAAGCAGCTTCTTTTCCAGGAAGCCTCTCTAATTGGCTGAGGATTCTGCCTTCCCATTACCTCCCAGGCATTACTATAGCCAGCTAATAACTTAGCTGTACCATTCAATATAAGTGTTTTTTTAAATTTTTATATCTTACTGTAATTTACCTTGTATCAGTATTTCTAGAGAATATTCATAGCCTCTTGATGTCTCCACTCCCCCTGAAAGGTAACTACTCTCAAGCACATCCTCTGTTACAGTCTGATGCTTCTCTGTTCCGAGAGAAAAGACAAAGTCTAGGACTCTCATCAATGTCCCCACCCCTAGCACAGGCCCAAGGATAAAACCAGTGCTGCATAAATACTTGCTGAATTTATCAGTTAATAAGTTGAAGTTTTGTCTGCCTCCAAGAGAGGCAAGGGGCTTTGGTATTTAGTTTCTAATATCTGTATATAAAATTGAACCACAAAATACACACTGATGCTTTTTTTTTTGGTGAAATGAAATCAGACGGATCTGCAAACTTTTTCCCAGAAATCAAAAGAGTCAAGCCAAATAAATAAAATAAAACAAGCATCTAGCACCATTCTGTAAAGACAAAGGGATGTTTGAGGGTAGGTGGGGGATGGGATGACTCAGCACATATTAAATGAGATGTGGCCCAAAAGCTCTCTACACGAAGAGGGATGTGAGAGCCTCATGTTGTGGCAGCCTGGTGTTTGCAGAATGTTCCAAGGTCGATTCAGCATCTTGCTGGTGACCTAGGATCAAGCAGTGAAAGCTACCAGGCCATAGGCTTCCATCTAGGTTAAGAGGTTCAGTATCAGGCATAGCGGTCAGCAGTAGGAGTCTAGGTGCCAGTGACTCAGCCTGGCTTCACAGAGACATCACCAGACCAGCTTCCTAAGATCTGATGTCCAAGCTGCCTGCAGGCCAATTAAATCAGAAACTCTAGGGTGAGATCTACACACAGGAGCTTCTCAGGGCTTCCTCAGGTGATTCCCAATATGCAGCAAGAGCTGCATGCTTCTAAATTGAACTTGGACATAAATCACCAGGTAGTCTCACTAAAACACATGTTCTGACTTGACCCATCTAGGGTAGGTCCCACGACTCTGCATGACTGACAAGCTCCCAAGGGCCACTGTTGTAGTTTAGCTTTCGAGGTAGTAGAGCAGCACATTACAAGGATATTCAAGAAGATGTCGGATGCTTGCAGGGTATAGCTATTGCAGAGGGGGTTGGTGCCTTGCAGAGTTTGGGATTATATTACTGCTCTTCAATCTTTCTGTAACAGCTAAAATCTTCACTTGAAAACAAAATCACCCACAGAAAGCTAATATGTGAAACCATAACCCATAGTAGTTCGATAGAGTGAATATGTTGGACTCAGAACCGTGCCTTCTTGTCCCCTTCTCCCACTCCAAAGTACCTTGTGTTAGGTCTCCCACACTGGATGCTATCTAATTTGAAGAAAAAAAGCTCTGACAGACCACCACTCTGTTCAAGCAGGAAGCCCCCACCACCACCTAGCCTAAGAGACTGAAAATAACCCTGTTTATCTGGTCCATTTTCAGCCTTATAGGAAACTCTGTAAGTCTACAGAGAGCCACTCTGTAAGTAAGCAAAATACCACTGTCATCCTGCACTTCCTACCAGGTGCCTCCTGCCAGAGGCATCAAACCCACCAGCTGACCCCTGACAAATTTAAAATTACCCATCTCTCTCAGCAGGACACCCCCTCCCCAGCTTAAACTCCCCTATAAACCCTGTCCACTTCCTTTATTCATGGCCAATGGTCTTTTTGCCCTTGGCCAGGCCACACCCAATCTGAAATAAAGATATCACTGTTTGCTTCAATCCTGCCTGCCCTAGTGGTCTGGGTTGCTCCTAGGGGGACTAGCCTGACACCTACAGTCTCCACCAAGTGCACTATGAAGGCACCTAGATATTACTTACTAAATCTGTTGATCTTTATTTCAAACACTGAGGATTATTTAAAAAACTAAAACTGTTGATGCTTGGAACAATGAGGTGACTCCTGTTAGGAGTACATCTGGATTAGTGATCATTAAGGTATTATAGCATTAAAGACAAGAGAATCTGTGGGATCAGGAACTACGTGGTCTGTATTCAGCAAGCTTATCCTGAAAAATGTGTCAGGCCCCATTCACTGCCTATAGCAGTGAACACGACGGACTAAAGGCAGGAAGTTGTTGCATGTACCTTCCTGCTGATAGTTCCCAGAAGTGCCTTGGCAAGGTTTAATGATAAAAATCAGTGCGCCTCACTCCACCCCACAAGCCTACACAATCCATCATGCAAGCAGACAAAGTAGTTTCTTCTGCCACTGCCTCTTGCTTTTATGGCTGGTTCGTTTCTGGTTCATTTCTAGGTTATTGCTGACCTCTCTCTAATACCAACTGCAGATGTCTTCTCCCGAGGCAGGTATTAATTCTGAGAGCTCTAAATACTGCCTGGCAGGAATCTAGGAAATGTCAGAATCAAAAGCCAGAACAGGTAGAGAGCCACAAAAGTAGGGTTACTGTGGTTCATTGACCAGATCTCTAAAATATTGATTTTAGCATATGTATTTGCCAAATTTCAATTAACTACAACATGGCAAAGTTTCTTTTAAAAATTATCAAAGTGAAAGAAATGTGTTTACTTTCATATTTTCTAATGATGCAATTTCATTCATTTGGCTTCTATTCATATAGAAGTGTTGATAGTTTGGACACTGTTTGGATTGAGCATCTGCAGTTACTACATCATAAGGACTCATCTGATCACGACTTAGGAGGATGTGGTTAACCTCTGATCTCATAAAGGGAGTAAGCCCACCTCTGTAAGGGGCATGGTTGAGGAGTAGCTGGAGGGGTAGGAGACTGCAAATCTGGATATCTAAGGTCCTAGGTAGACTGAACCCTTATTATTATAGTGATAAAAATAGATCTTATAGATCTGCCCTTTGAAATATTTGAAAGTATGCAATCAGGAGCATTAAGAACATTCACAACTCTCCATATATTTCATATAAATGGAATCCTATAATAGCTGTTCTTTTGTGCCAGGCGCATTCAGTAAGCACAATGTTGGCAAGGTTTGCCTGGATGTCCAAACTTCATTCTTTTTTAAGGTGAATTCTGTTTCCATCTTCTAGGTGTTGTGAATAGTGTTGGTATGTAAGTATCTGTTTGGGTGTAGGCTTTTTATTGTTCTGGGTCTGTACCTAGAAACAGAATTAGTGCATTCCATTTTTATATTTATGAGAGCATGGAGAAAGCAGTGTTCTTCCTGACTTGTTAGCTGAATAAAGCGTATATTTTTTGTTTTTCCCACATAAATGACAAAATTATTTTTCCTTCTTTGAAAAAAGGGATGATAAATTATGTTTACTGTTTCCTCTTAACATTTTTTATTGACCTGATTCATGGTTTCCCAAAGGATGTATTATTTTTAAACATAGATTTTATTTTGTATTTAGGTATGATGAGACCAACATACTAGGACATGTCTGCCATTGAAAAGATACTTTATTACCCACAGTTCTCAGAATCAAGGCTCATGGCCCCTTACTACAAAGAAAAGCTTAATTGGGGTTTTCTCAGGAAAGACCCAGAGAGGCAGGAGAGGCAGGTTTTTGATTGGTGGTTTGAATAATTTCAGTGGGCTCTGGGGCACAGGAGCTGCCTAATAGACTGATGCCTGACTTGGCCAATAAGGGCAGGAGAATAATATCAAATGGTGAAAGAGGCCCACAAAGCAAGTAGGGATGTGGGCTTCAGGTTCTTAGTTTACATATGAAAGGCAAATAGCAAGAGAGTTCTTTGTTATCTCTAAAAATTAGCTATACCTGGAAGCGGCAGGCAAGACCCCAGAGCCAGTCTCAAATGCCAAAGCATCAGATGCAGACACCACAAATCATGGTTTAAACACATTTTAATGACAACTGATACAACCAAGACCCATATGGAACTGGACCAGACCTCTTGACATGAGAGAAGTCTTTACTGGGGGTATAGTGGCACAATGGGATACCCAGCAGACCAGGGCAGCTTTGAGCTGAGCAAAATGTGAGATTTTTAAGCTCTTTTTTTTTTTTTTGCGGGGGAGGGGTGTCCAAGGAGCAGGGTGGGTTGTTAGTCCTGCCAAAACAGATGAGGGCGGGATTGGCTTTTGTGGCCAAGGGGAACTGAAGTGGAACAGGTAGGGGAGGAAGAAATATAGGGAGTTAAGTTCAGGGGGAGGGCTAGCTGCCTTGTGACTTACCAATAACGAGGTCACTAACCACAAATAACAGTGGGGGCCCAGCAGGGCCTCAGGGATCTTGTAGATGTAGGATTAGAACAGTGATTCTCATTGCTCACCAGCTATCAGAATAACTTTGAGAATTTTCTAAACCAGGCTTCCTGCTCCCACATTTAGGCCAACTGACCAAGCACCTTTGGGTAGTGGCCCTTTGTAAAGCTCTCTGTTGGTTCTCAAGTGCATTTGAGGCTGAGAACCCCTGGGGTTCCCCTCAGTACAAGGAGAGCAGCATCCCCTAGCATCATGTTATCCATGCAGATCCTCAGGCCCACCCAAAACTGCTGAGTTATGAACCCGGAAGAGCTCAGCCCTGTGCCACCGCACAAGCCCCCAGCGGATTTTGAGGCCCATTCAAGTGGAGCCCTGCAGGCCAGGGGAAGGAGCATGGATTGACCACAGCATCCTCTTAACCTGACCCTGCTCCAACAGCTGCACTAAGCCCCCCAAGGAAGTGGCCTGGGAAGAATGAGCTGGCATGTGTAGGTCACTGAGCAAGTGTGTCTGCAGGATACAGTGCGGTTCTCACAGGGAGGAATCATGGGGCCTAACAGAGGTTCTCGGTACAGCCCTGCCCTTGGAATCTCTAAAGGCTTTGCTCATAGGTGCTGTCATGAGCACAGCCCAGAGGGGGAACTGAGGTCAGGGAGGGAGCACACCACGCAGCCACAACTGTGGTAGCTGGGGAAGACGACAGTCAGGGGACCTGGACAGCCTGCTGCAGCAGGAGTAACCTGTCTGCGCAGGAGAGATGCACTTGTGCTCTGCTCTGCCGAATCTGTGGCTCGTTGCTTAACAATCCTTCAAATTTTCAAATTGCAAACTTTAGTATTCAGAGGTGGATATGTATAGCAAAGCTGTGGAACTCTGCAAAGTAGAGACTGAAAGCAAATGGAGTGTGCATAAAGGAGAAATTAAATGAATAAGTGGGCTTTCCCTTTTGAAAGAAAATCATTAGCGCAGACTGTAACCAGAATAGAAGGAAATAACTTGTGGGCGACTCTTTCCCAGAAACAAGCGGGCTGGGGAGGCAGAGGTCTGCATCCTCCTGTTAGCAGTGGTGAACTTGTGCAGACTGATTAAATTCTAAAACTTGGTTTCTGCATCTACAAAATGCTCCACATTTAACCACTATTTCTGTTACTACTGTTGCCATTAACGTTATTATTAGCCCAGTGACAGCTGTGGTCTATATCGTGTTGCTTTAACAAAATTCCAGGACTTGGGTACTTTATAGAGAAAAGAGGATGATTTAGCTCACAATTCTAAAACCTCAAGGGCACTGCGTTTGGTCAGCTCTGGTGTGGGTCTCATGGTGGGTTACATCACATTGACATGGGGGCTAACAAGCATGGGAGGATTCAAGGGAGGTAGGAGGGTCCCTTATCCAAACCCATTCTCGTGGAAATTAATCCAGTCCCGTGAGGCTAACCCACCCTAGGAGACTGCAGAATCCATCATAAGGATTCTGTAACTCCATGACCTAAGAACCCCCCCCTTGCCTCAGCACCTCGACACCACCACCCTACAAAGCAAGCCTCCAGCACACGAATGCTTGAGGAAGGAACCGTACCCACACCATAGCAGTGACCTAGAATAAGTCTCCAAGATATCAGCTGTTCTTGTCATTATTTTTGTAACTGCTGTCAGGGGTGCTGAGCCTCTCCATTATGCTGGCATCTGAGCAGAGGACTACAACTTGCCAGACAAGCCAAGGACCCCCTGAGAAACGTATCTTTGCTCAAAATTCAAAAAGCATATTTGAGGCTGGGGATATAGCTCAGTGGAATAAGCGCTTGCCCAAAAAGCGTATTTGAGTCTGCTACTGAGAAGAAGCCTTGCCATACACAGAACAAGATAATCCAATGCTGCTACAACAAACCTCCCAAGCTCAGTAGTTTAACACTGCAAAGATTTATTTCTTGCTGGTGTCTAGTTCAAGATGAGTCAGTTTGGGGCTGGGGACGTGGCTCAGTGGCACAAGTGCCTGCCTGGCAAATGTAAGGTTCTGAGTTTGATTCCCAATACCAAAAAAAGAAAAGAAAGGGTGGGGGGGAGTTAGTGTTCATCTGCCTGTCTTTCAGGTGTTGACTCAGAGATCTAGGCAGAGATCTATGTAGAGTATATTCCCAAAGGCCAGCCTTAAAAGCTGCTACACTTTGTGGCTTTCAGCCATGGATCCAAGTTCTAGAATTAGTCTTATCTCTCCAAGCTAATTATTCTGATATCCATGGTATTTGTCACATACCACAGACTGGGACTCATAATGATGGTGGTTCTCATTTAAATATGCAAATCTACAGGCATAAATTACATGGTACAATCACCTCCTTCATTATACAGAATATACTCCTAATTTTGCAACCCAGATTTGCATTCTGGAGTTATGGGGAAGTGCATGATATTAAAACGAACAATTTTAGTTTAAATTGCCATAAGTATGCAATCGATTTGGTTCCCTATTATCTCTCTCTCTGTCTCTTTCTGTCTCTCTGTCTCTGTCTCTCTGTCTCTCTCTCTTTCTCTGTCTCTATCTCTCTGACTCTGTCTCTGTCTCCCTCTCTCCCTCTCCAGAACAAGAATCTCCATTATGGAAAAGTCCCAAGGAGAACATAAATTGGAGGGATTTGCATTCTTTAGTGGATCACCCTTTCATCCTATGCAGGCAGCAGCGCCCTTCACAGCATGCCTCACAGCCCAGCCTCATAGTGGTGAAGGTGGGAAGTGCAGCCGCCAGGCCTGAGCCACCCCAGCTTTGTTAGACTGACACCTTTCACCTCTCCTCCACCTTGCTGCAGGTACCACATCTGTGTGACAGTGCTGATCTACTTCCTCCCCCTGCTGGTGATCGGCTATGCCTACACAGTCGTGGGAATCACACTGTGGGCCAGTGAGATCCCCGGGGACTCCTCTGACCGGTACCACGAGCAAGTGTCTGCCAAGCGCAAGGTGAGCAAGGGGCAGACAGCCCCCAGCCCCCAGCCCAGCAGGGGCAGCGGGCTGGCTATCGGGGCTGGCAATTCCATGAGCCCCCGCGGGAGCAGGCGCAGAATTTTCCCTGGACCTGGGAGGCAAAGGAGAGAAGCAGAGAGACCTTTCTCTATACACACTCATACACATGCACACTCCTACACACATGCACACACTCCTACAAACACGCACTTACAGACATGTACACACATCCACACTCTCATACACATACATGCACACACCCAAAACAGTTACCACTGTTGTTTCTTACTAGCTCTTATAGATATTGGAATTTATAAACCAATAAATATATATTATTTTCTCTTCTTTTTTACACAAATAGTACATACAGAGTTGTCACATTCTTCACTTAAAATCCACACAAATCCCAAAAATCAATACAGAAAGTTTTCCCTCCCTCTGCTCTGCTGCCCGGTACGTTTTCAAATAGTGTTTTGTTGTATGGATGCCATGTGCTTCTTCACTGAAGGTTCCTTGGGGATAAGAAGGAGATTACATCATCCAGAATCTTTGTCTTTTCAAATAATTATAACCTTGGGAACTTGGTTTTGTTTTCTGGTTTTGGGTTTGGGGGTTTCTTTTGTTTTTGTTTTTTGAGACAGGGTCTCGCTGTGTAGTTCAGGCTGACCTTGAGTTCACTGTGTAGCCCCAGGGCAAGGTGAGCAAGGGGCAGGCTGGCCTTGAATTTGCAGCGATCCTCCTGCCTCAGCCTCCTGAGTGCTGGGATTACAGGCAGGCACCACCACACCCAGCTCTGTGGGGTTTTGTAAATACAAAAATTTTATTTCTCTGGAGGTTCTAACATCCAAGGTCAAGGGGCCAGCAGATTCAATGTCTCATTAAAGCTGTTTCCTGGTTCACGGATGGTGCCTCCTTGCTGTGTCCTCACATGATAGAAGGGGCAAGGGGTCTCTCAAGCCCCTGTAAAGGTGCTAATCCCATTCCTGAGGCTCTACCTTCAAGATCCAATGACTCCTCAAATATCTCCTCCTAGTGCCGCCACTTTGGGGCAAACACCCATTCACACTCTCTCCTTACCTGGTCCCCCTTGGCTTCTTCAGCTCTGGCCCAGAAGGGTCCCATAACACAGCTGCCCCCTAAACTGAGAGCACATCGAAAGCATCTGGAGGCTGGTGCAGCACAGAGCTCTGGATCCCTCCCCCTCAGAGCTCCTGATTCCATGTAAGTCTGGGCTCAGTCCAGGGATTTGTGCCTCTAACATACTCCCCCCTGATGGCAAGGATAGAAATCCTCGGGCCACCTTCTGAGAGCTGCCCCCACAACCCAAGTCTCTTAGCATCAAATCTTAAGGTCTCTTGTCCCCCTTGGAAAGCACAGTATAAATACCTCCCAGCCCACATCATACTGTGTGCAGCAAGGGCTGGGGAGCAGCCTTGAGAGACAAAGGATGCACTGGTGCTCACCTGCCTTACCCTCTCCCAGGTTGTCAAGATGATGATCGTGGTGGTGTGCACCTTCGCCGTCTGCTGGCTGCCCTTCCACATCTTCTTCCTCCTGCCCTATATCAATCCAGACCTCTACCTGAAGAAGTTTATCCAGCAGGTCTACCTGGCCATCATGTGGCTGGCCATGAGTTCCACCATGTACAACCCCATCATCTACTGCTGCCTCAATGACCGGTGAGGAAACCACCCCATACCCTGTCCAGAGCCACAAGCAGCCAAGCTAAGCGATCACAGCTGGCTGTGAGGCAAGAGGGAGAGATGGGGACTAACTAACCACCACATGATACAGCCCATGCTGGTTTAGCTTGCAAGAACCTCGGCCCAAGACTGACTGATTTTCATTTGCTTTCCAAGAGGAACCCCAATTCCATATTTTTGGGTGAGATCTTCTGATCTTTCAATAAATACTGGCAGCTAATTTAACTCAAACTATGAAACTCTGTGATTGGTGCATGTAAGGCAGCCTGCCAGCTGGATCTTCTTCCCATCACACCAAACGGTTTGGGGTTCCCAAGTTTCCTCCCTTTCATCTAACACTTCTGGCAGAACATCACCTCCTCTTACATGATCAGATGGGCTTGGGGCAGCCGTCCCATCAGCAGAAGCCAATCTCAGGCAAAGAGAATGGAGAGCCACTAGGAATGGGGGTCAGTGGTAGGAAATTCGCTGTGGCACGGAGAGGGCTCCCGAGAGGGCCTGGGGTACCAGGCTGTGGCACTTTCTGCCCTCCAGAGCAGCACTCCAGCTCTGTTCAGAGAGGTAGAGGAGGCTGAAGTGCTTGATGCAACCTTTCTATCTGTCAGTTGTCAGTCTAGGGTGACCCGTCTGTGAATCAGGCATCAGGTACCGAGTCAGGGAAAAACACTGAACTTGCACAAATGATCTCTGTCAACTAACTCACACATTCATCCTTCCTCTAAGAGCTTGATAACCTGCTTCAACTTGGGAGGCAAATCTTCCTACATGTCTTTCAGTAAAGGCAGCTTCTCCCTGTTTAACAAGCAGGGACACTGAGGCCTGATGAATGGACATGACTGGAAGAAAGTTCTACTGCAGTCAGTGGGCCACCTGAGAGAAAGGACTGAGATTTGGTATGTCTTTTGACCAAAAACCTGATGACTAGCACAGTAAGGCACTCATAGAAAATTCTTAGTGTTTCTGCTAATGTTGAATTGACCCAAAGTCTTCTGATCTCAAACCAGAGGAGACAGCATAATCCAGGGACCACAATCAGGAAAGACCTGCACTTTATACAAATTTGGATTTGACCTCGATAAATGACCTTGATCTTTTTGACCACAGCATCTCCAGCCATTAGTTAATTTAAAACTCAATGACAGAGAGTCATGCTTGAGTGTGTGCCATGTTGAAAGCAGGCCATCCCCAAGGGTCACCTCTCGGTCCACTCTCTCTCCAGGTTCCGCCTGGGCTTCAAGCATGCCTTCCGGTGCTGCCCCTTCATCAGCGCTGGTGACTATGAAGGTCTTGAAATGAAATCCACCCGGTATCTCCAGACCCAGGGCAGTGTGTACAAAGTCAGCCGCCTGGAGACCACCATCTCCACGGTGGTGGGGGCCCACGAAGAGGACCCCGAGGAAGGCCCCAAGGCCACACCTTCATCCCTGGACCTGACCTCCAATGGCTCCTCTCGCAGCAACTCCAAGACCGTGACAGAGAGCTCCAGCTTCTACTCTAACATGCTGCCCTAGGCAGCACATGTAGCCTCGGTCACCTCTGTCCCATTTCATTCACACATGGGTACTCCCTTGATTTGTGAAACCATCAGAAACATCCTAATACTGGAGTTTTTGGAAGGGTCAGAATGGTTTAGAAAAAGCATCCCACCCTAAGGTTGATTTGGATTCACCCTTGGCATTGCCAGCCCCCGTGCTATGTGACCTACTGCAAACAAGTGAACTTCTCAAGAGCCGTAAAAAAGAAGCTTAAATTAGATTTTCTTTATGATTCAGTCTATGATTCTAGAAGTGACTTGGACAGCATGTGGGGGCTCATTTACGGGTGAATTCTGCAGCCCAGTGACAGATCTGTTTGCCTGGAGCCTTTGTCTTACTCAGTAAAGTCATTCTCAGCCATTCTCAGACTAGCTCCCTTCAGCTGGTTGTTCACATCACTCCACCCTCCCCTTGACAGGGTGAACAAAGGAATGAGTTGCATAAAATCGGCATGGAACATCTAACCTCATCTCATAAGCACCCATGGAAAAAAGACATGTCTGCTCCTACTTGATATCTCAATATTTCATCCAGTTCATTTAAACATGATGGGATTGAGAGCCTTGGGCTCTTCTGCATTAAGTCCCCAGTGGCCACCCTGAACAATCACTGCAGACAGAATGCGTCTGCTGATGCCAGCGAGTGTGTATTCTGACTGAGTCAGGAGGCGTTTGCCAGGCTTAATCTATCTGATCCTCTGTCCTTACGTATAAAGCAATGAAGCTGAACTAAATCATCTAAGTGTGCCCTAGAATCTCAATGCTCTATGGCTCATGATTGTATATATTTTTGTTTGTTTGTTTCACAAAAAAAAATAGTAGTCTAAGTAAGAGTCTAAGTAGGAGCAGTGACTCCCATCTCCTGGAGATATAGCAACTGCTAAAACATGTAAATATCCACCTCAGACATTCTTCCATTTATCCTAAAACCCTGGGTACATTCTTCCTCCCAAGAGATCTTGGCCTTTGGCAGAGCAGAGGACTTCATGACAAGGCCTACATCTCTCCAGCAGTCTTGTGCAGGGGAGCAGCTTGAGAACACCACTGAGGAGCATCAGCATGTGGCTTCCTTCTTTGGCCTTTCAGGATCTTAGGGCAGGGGCACAAACCCAGACTCTGACCTTTGTGCTAGAATCAGGCATGTGCTCGGAAGCCTCCAGAATGAGACTGCTACACCTGCAGGCGAACTTCTGGGATGAGGCACCTGGTATCTTCCCTCGGTCTCTAAGTACCCTCTTCCTGTCCAGTAGCTTTGCTGTCTCCTGTGCATAAGGGACAGAGTAACCCACCAACCCTAAAGGATGCTTAGCCCGTCAAGCTGAAGACTTCCTGTTGCAGTACAGCTCTGGGGTCTCCAGCAATTGAACATGCAGTTTCTTTCTGACCCCCAGATCTGTGTCTTATCCAGATGTGGCTGGAAGCAAAAGTTTCATATGACACCCATGAATGTCTTCCTCACAGTTTGAATATTGGATGCATCCATATATTAAGGGAGGAACAATACCACCCATAGAGTTTGCAGCCTCTGCCAGCCCAGATAGCACTAGCCCTGTAAGGGAATCACACACCTAGGGGAAGGTGTATAAGAATAGTATATGCCAGAAAACAAAATTGAGGGTCATTTTCTGCAAAGCAATATGAGATGTATCAAACACACTTAAAAAGCCAGACTGATGCAGCTCTGTGAGTGTGAACCTAAATTTAGGGGCAACAAAATTCCATGCCCAGAGCATTAGTTGCCCTTCCAATATAGAATTGTGCCACATGCAGATGTTGAGAATCGACATGATCCTGAGAAGTACCCAAAAAGAAAGTACACAGAGGTGAGGACATCTCTCACCATCTACAGAGAAGAAGGTTAAGGTTGAATTCAACAAGGATTCATTAAGCACCTGCTCCAGACTGAGGCATAAGCCAGGGACACACAACTCCTGACCCTGTGGACCAGCTCACGGGTTCTACCGCTCCTAACTTACTGTTCTTGGCGAATCCAGCTGCCCAGCAAAGATATAGGCATCTGAGAAGCAGATCCTTCCCAGGGTAATGAAGACAAAGCCTGAGATGTTCTGAGCACCTTTGCTTTGTGAGTTCTCTAAGACGTTCCACAGGGAGCTACCAGTCAGCAGTGGACCTAAGGGATATATGGCTAAACCATATCATCTCTGTGCAGGGAGTGTAGGATGGTTCTGGACAGCTTGGAATGCAGCAAAAGCTCAGAGTGCCAGCAAACCTTCTATTGCCCCACTCTCCAACATCCATTTAATTTATAAAAATATTGTCAGGTCTCCACGTGTGAGGAACACTGTGATTTGCACTGTGCATGGACCTCATCCTTAGTATAGAGATGTGTTGTCTGGGTTTATCTCCTCCATGTGTTTCCTTGGTGTACTGTCCAATAGTAATAAAATAGCAGACACGATGGGGCCATCTCTGTTCTATTACTTCCGAAATATGGAATCCAGTTGCTGTCAGTGTGTTGTGTTGTGGCAATCTCTCCACCATTGCTCTTTCTCGGGAGGGAGCTCTGATTTATACCATGTACTTGCGGTAACTGAGAAGTGTCGAGGGGTTTTATAGGAGGAACTAGAAAACAAGAGCCCTGGTGCTCCTCAACCCCTGCCAGAATGCTAAGACATAGGACCTAGAGAATCTTGGACAAAGAAGACTGGGGAGCTGACTTCACTGGCCTGATCTGAGGGGAGAAATGTGGAGAGGGGCCATCCCTGAGGCTTCCATGTTTCGTATTCTGAGATCTCGGAAAGAATCTCTATACAGAAATAAAGTGTGTTTTTCACCACCTTACGCCTTTGTCTCCTCTAGAAAACAGAAACTGTGGAAGGTTGGATAGGGTAATGCTGGGACCTGCATCATTTGTATAGCTAGAAAGATGGAACTGGATGAAGCATTCAGGAAATTCCAAATTCTGTGATCAAATGGAATCAGGGAAGTGCCTCCAGGCTAAGATCTGGGAAGTTGAGGTGGGATGGTTCAAAGTGACCAGCAACGTCACTTGTGAATAGAGATGTTTTGGGTCAGGCTGTCCAAGAAGCAGACACAAAGGCAAAATCAGAAGTGCAAGAATTTAACTAAAGAGCTAACACCTAGGAAGGATACAGGGACCAAAGGAAAAGCCCCAGACTGCACGGCAGCTCCTTGGTGGACCCAACAGTGCTCCGAGACCACCCAGAAAAACTGCCCAAGCTTGGCATTTCACCACAGTTTGCTGCTGGGCAGAGCTCTCTGGGGACAATGGTTTGAACTCTGTAGTGGAGCCTAAAGCACCATAGCTGAAGGCCATCAGATGACCACAGTCCTCACCACCCATTTTCTCATCCGAGCTTTGGTTCAGTCCTCTGTGTTCAAACACACACAGGGAAGTCCTGGCAGGTTAGAAACATCAATAGCAATCAGGTAAGCCCAGCAACACGCTCCCGTGCCTGGGCCAGCTGCATCCTCTTCGTCATCTGCACACCCTGGGCTGCCTGACCCCTCAGGCAGGTCCAGCAAGAGAGCAATGAGCAGCTTCTAAGAGAATTTCGGTGACGAAGATGGTACAGGCATTGGGGGGGGCGGGGGGGTAAGGAACACATAGGCAGCTGCCTACAATAGTATTAGAAACTAGTAATGAAGATATTTCTATTTTAACTAAGGCATCTTACATGGGGGTCCTTGAATAAGTTTAAAGTTTATTAAGTCATCTTCAAGATCCCCACAAATTATACATAAAACACATGTCTTAAATGGTGCAATTAAACCTGAATCTGAATCTCTCCCAAACAAATCATTAATTCTCTATTCTTCAGAAAGATGAGACATGAAATTGCTGATAGGAGAGAGATAAGGAGCCTTGAGACCATGCAAGCACAGTAAGAGGCAGATGAGCCTAGGAAGAACCAGGCGGACTGCTGGGAAGCAGGGAACAGCCTTGGAATAAAATTATCACTCAAATCAGGGACTCAGATGAGTTAAAGCTGTAGAATGTCATTGAAGGTATCTGTGGAAGTAAAAACACCACATTTACGATGGAGTGCGCTCTCTCTTCTCCTCGGAAAGATGGGATTTGTTAGCTGGGGAAAGGAAAGATTACAACCAAGTTGTAGGTCAACACATAATAAAAGCTGTGGAGTCCAGACATTCTGTGGAAACATGGAGATGTTTGCCTTTATCCCCAGCTGTATGTGATCTGCACATAGCTGAAGGTGCCTAAAGCCACCCAGCTTTAGTAATAATCTTCGCTTGCTGCCTCCAACCCCTCTCATAAATAGAGAATATATATATATATATATGTAACCTCAACTCTGGAACCTGAGAACAGTATTTCAAGACAGGATTCCAAGCAGAGGCCGGAGGGTGGAGATGCACAGACCATGCTCCTCTCCTTCACCTTCGGACGTGGAGGAAGCATCTGACTGTAGAACTTGCTTCCCCAACCCCCAAAGGCAATGCTCTGAGACAACATCATTTATTTCTGTCCAGTTCAGGAAGAGGAAAGAATCTCCGAAACATCGTATCTCTCATCATAAAGGGGCGGTGAACTTTTGGTGCTGGCCTCTCTCTCGAGCTGGGCAGCTTGAATGGAGAAAAGACTGCTAGTTAGGGAGCAGCAGCTACAGGGTGTGAGCCGTGGAGTGGACGCAGCTGGCCTGCAGCCCTCTCTTCCTGTCACCAGCCGTGGCGTGTTAGCCGCGTGGCTCTCTGGGTTTTCATTCAGATCCTGGCCCGGGTTTTCTGTGTTGAGTGCGTGTGTCTCCTGCCTTACTTTTATTTCCAATTCCCATTTTTGCTCCACTGTTCAATCCCGTCTTGCATCCATCCCTGGAAGCCCTCACCTCCTGATATGTGCCCTGCTGAAATCTCTGCATTTTATCTTCCTGATGCACTAATCAATAGGAGGCGTGGTACGTGCTGTGGACCGCGTGTTTGTGTCCCATCAACTTCATATGCTGAGACTCTAACCCAACCAGGAATGTAATGGTATTGGGATACAGCATTTCAAGAGGTGAGCTGGCCATGAGAGAGGAATCCTTGTGATAGGATTAGGGTCCTTACGAGAAAAAGCATGAGAGAGCTTGCTCTTCTCTCCACAAGGTAAGAAGACTGCCACAAATGCAGCCCTGGAGGAGGGTCCTGATAGAAACTGATCATTATCCTGGACTTCCAGCCTACAGAACTAGAAATTCTATTGTTTAATAGGCCAAGTTTGCGGCATCCTCTTACAGCAGCCAAACTAAGGCATCATGGTCCTAAGAACTCATCCCTAACCCTATTCACAAATTTCCACCCTCAGCTCTCACCACAGGGGGACAGTCCTTGTCCTCTTCTCTGCGTTTCTCTCATGCTTAGGACTATTTTGCTGCTGTATGTTCATATTTCCATGTTGCGCGTTCATATTGCTGCATCGCATCTGTCTACTAAGTAGGATGGGAGAAAGGATGCAGAGTGAGATACACACAAGGTCTTCGTTTCATAGAGGAAAAGGCATGTTAGTGAAAGGGAAGTGCATTCTGTCACGCTCCAGAAAAGTGTGTTTCCCTGAAAGTCGAAAAATAGAACTGCTACCTTCCCTCTCCCTATCTGAAGTGTTACAGTAATAAAGACAATGGGAATAACATCTGTGGTGCCAGGCACTCCACATACATTATCAAGTTCAATCTTCATATGCCATGAAATCAACATCATTATTGTTCTGAATCTGAGATGAGACAGGAATATTTGAAGTGACTTGTCCGAGGTCCCATTACCAGGACAGAATCCCAGTAGTGTCTACTTTCAAACTCCAACGTGATAAGCAAGATCTTCTCCTGTCTCCTTTATGCATCACATTCCTAGACCTCTAACCTCCTCCTACAGGTGCCACAGCCCAAGCTACTATGGCCTCCCCAAACACAGAAACAGATGCATTCACAAGACACTGTTTCCAGGGTTAGCAAATTTCCTGGCATCCATCAGATTGGAAACATATTTCAAAGGGAAAATCGTCCTCATGCTCTCTGTAGTCACTCCTGCACATTAGGATGTGTGGGAAGCTTCTAACTGTGATTTGAAGAGAGGTTGTGTCACTTTCTCTGGGAAGAGGAGTGCTAGGAGAGTGAAGAATATACCCAGAGACAGAATGTAAGACTCAATACATATTAACAGAAAAAATTAAGGTTAAGCAAGACTTACTAATAGGAAAGAAAAGGATCCAATGAACATAGACTGAACAGATCACCAGCAAGGTCTAGTGTCAGTGGGCCAGACAAGAAACCATCAGGAGGTCCAGTGGAGACCAGCCAGAGAAAAAACTACCAGAAGATACTCCTAATGTCCTGTGGCAGGCAGCTAGACTACAGCACTGCAGTGTTCTGTTCCACGCCCAGTTACCACAAGGAAGGGGGTTCATAGAGTAAAACTACACAAGCATTGGCATCATTAGTTTGCTTTGTTCCATTATATGATTAGCATTTCAAAGAACAGGTAACTTAGCATATAGGCAGGAAGGCAGTTCTACAAATAACACTAATTATTCAGTTCCTGTTGTCCTTTTGGGCTCATGTGGACACTCCAGTCCCTGTCCACTTGCTACATCCCCTTGACTTGGAGAATACAAAGAGGCATTTCAGGGAGATAGTGCTAAACATCCTACTTTTTCTCAGGGATGATATAGCTTGCCAAGGATTTCCAGCTTAAGTTAATCTTGGCACATTTAGGCTTTGGTGCATAAAATTCCCTAAATATGCATTTCTTTGGTGGATAAAGTCTTCTTTTAGAAAGGCAAATGTCACTGGAAAGGATAATGACCTACCTTCACAACTAACAACTCAGGAGCCCATGTCCCATCTTTAAGATCAGACTCACCTAAATATTGTACTGGAGGCAAAGAGAAAGAGAGACAAGACTATCCATGAACCTAGCACAAAGGCAGTGTGTTCTGGGGCCCAGGTTGCACCAGAACATTACCCAAAAGATTGCTCACAGGATTACTGCATCAGAGAGGAAAGGGAGCTCAGAACTCAAGCAAAGGAATAAGGAAGCTGAAAACAAGAGGGAGAAAGTCAGTGGTCTTCAAACCCTACTGGGCATAGCTCACTTAGGGGGCTTTGTCAACACCTAGGTTCCCAGTTCCATCCCCAGGGAGCCTGTCAGAGCTGATAGTTCAGATGGCCCATGGTACTGCTATAGCCTCATGCAGTCATGGGGCGGGCTTCTAGAGTTTATGATTGATCTATGGTCCAGTGCTGGGATTATGGGTGTGAGTGCTACACCTGCCCAGAGGCAGGTAGCTTGCACACAATATAAAGGAGGGAAAGAGGCTGCTTGCTGCCACTCCTCCCTGTTTGCTCTTGCTGCTTTTGCTGTCTTCTGTGGCCATGAAGCGTTGTCCTGTGCCATATGCCTCTCTGCCTTGGAGCCAGCCAAGTATGGACTGAAACCTCCATAAACTGTAAGGTAAATAATGCTTTCCTTCCTTAATTTGGGGTGTTGGGTATTTTGTCTCAGCAGCGAGAGAAAAGTAACCAAGACAACAAGCAAGCCTGAAACAGGAAATAAATTGAAAAGTTGATGAGACAGTTTTGACAGAAGGATGAATTATAAGCAGGTGCATGGAGGAGGTACCTAGCACCAGAAGTTTGTGTCTCTTCATTGAGACAGAACCTGAAAACAGTGGGCATGTGGATTTGGTTATGAGCAAAGCTGCAGGTTCGGCATCATGAAAAGAGAAAGGAAGCATTGGAGGGGGTGTAGGGAGACGGGGTCGTTCAACCTACCCACTTCCCTCTGTCTAAGCCCAGTGTTTTCTTGCGACATTTCAAAATTATTTCTCTTACACAAAGAAGCTTATTACCCACAACCTACTCTCCGCCCCAGTTTTTGTCTTCCTTCATGAAAGTTTGCAAAGTCAGAAGTAAAGTGTAAAATTGTCACTTTCCAATTTCCCTGACATATGCTGTAGCTGCTGACTCTTGCAGGCCTCAAGCTTCAAACTGTGCCCAACTCAAGATGCAATTGGTTTGCTTTGCCTGAATTCTAAAACAGAGCTCAAGGTATTTAATAGGATGGCACTTTATTTTCATACGATTCTAACGCTCAACCAAATTGTACAACTATTCCAACAATTTACATATCTTCCCTCATGTTCAACTTAGGCACACATCCAAGCGAGGAAAGAAATCTATACACTGAGCCAGGATATTTTTGTGAACAGTGAGAGGGAGGGGGAAAAGGTTGGCACAGAACTTATGCAGTAGGGTATGTTTCTTTTTACAAGCAAAGAAAAAGAGTGTGAGCCACAACTTTCCCTAATTTTATCTTTCTTCAGATAGCAGTAAAGGGTTCCATGATGCACCACAAGGACAGGGAGAGCATCTGGAGAGCAGCTAAGAAATGGGGTACAACATCTCCAGATGCTATTTCTTGGCTACACAATCAGAAAAGGCTAATTGTGACAGTTCCCAAACACTCCTTAAACAAACACTTACCAAATCTCTGGAAACATTTCTTCATAAGTGATGACTCATTTTCTCAGAAGCAGCATGGTATTGGTGCTTTGCTACTCGAGAAATAATCTGCAGTGATAGGAAGAAGGCTCCTAGTTGCTCACTCATTTAAGTTTCAGTCTGCAGAACCCAGCATCCCATGCTGGGCCGGGACTGCATCAGGAGTAAAAACAAACTTGGTCCCTGCTAGCAAGCAGCTCTCCTGCTAGTGAAAAGACGTGTTAGTCATATAACTCCATGAATGAAAGCATAACTGAGAACTTAACAAAAACGCTTTTAAGGGAGCCAATAAACAAAAGAGCTGGGTGTAGGGTTGGTGGTCAAGGAAGTCTTCCCTGAGAGAGTGAGACCCTGAGGAAGAGTGAGAAGTGGGGGAAGAACATTTGAAGCATAGGGAATGGTGTGAGCACAGGTCTGTGATGAGAGAAAAAGAGAGAGGCAGGAGTAGGGGGAGATGGGGCTTAAAAGGCGGGTAAAGGAGGAAGTTGGCAAACCTTGTAGGTATGACAAAAATGCTGGTCTTAGAGGAAAGGAAGTCACCAAATGATTCAGGAGGCAGCAGGACCAGTGTTCTTTTAGAAAGGATCATTCTAGCTGCAGATAGACCAGTTAGGAGGTGATTGCTGTGATCCAAGTAAGAGATGGAAGCTTGGACTACTTTTTAGTGGGTTTTACCAGAGAAAGAAATGGAGGGATTTGAGACATTTAGAAACTATTTTTAAAATATTTAGCTGGTGATAGGTTGGCTGGTTTGGAGATAAGGGAAGTTTTAAAGGTAAACTTGATGTTTCTCATGATGGTACCATTTATTGAAGCCAGATATATTACAGTAACAAGCATGGGGAGGATAGAGGAGGAGAAATATTATGAGTTTGATCTTAAACATAATGAATGTGAGATAACTCTGAGACATCAGGGGAGAAACCAAGGAAGCAGCTGTAGATGCATCTCTGGAGCTCAGGGAGCAATCTGGATTGAGGATATCAATTTGCAAACCAATTATTTATAGATGATGATTGATGCTCTGGGCATGAATAAGTTTATCAAATATATAGTAGTTTGGGTAATCAACTGCAACTTTTAATAGCTGGGCAGAAAAACAGTCAGATTGTACCAAGAGACAGGTAAAAAACCAGGGAAAGCCAATAAAAGAGAATATTTCAAGGGAATAATTATGTGATGTTGAGTACTGAGAATTAGTAGAGAAAGCAGGGACATGGCAAGTGGCCAGTAGGATCAGAGATGAAAAGATCAGTGGTAGCCTTAGCAAGGACTGTTTGAACAAAGTATGAGATAGAAGCGGATCACAGTGCGCTCAGAAATCAATATCTGATGAAGCAATAGACCCAGACCTACAACCCCCCTAGTTTAGAAGGACAGAAGAGAAAATGTGGCAGCAAGAGGAAGGTATTTTTACTTCATATTTATTGTTCAATGCAAGAGACTTGCACATACTTCTATGCCTGAAGGAATGATTATTCTGAGAAGGAAAGCAGAACAGACAGCAGGGGAAACAGAATTGATAGTAAACAATTCCCAAGGAAGCAGGACGTTAGTATGCTGAGCACAGTTGGAAGACGGAAGACAAAAGGTGAAGGTAGGTTAGATTTGATAGCAGGATATCAGAAAACTTCCCCTAGCTGATGGTTTCAATATCCCCTCAGAAAGAGAAAATGAGGTCATCTACTGTGAATGCAACAGGAAGTTAGAGACTAGAGCTCTAACCACAGAGAAGAGTTTAATCACTGCAGATTCCCTAGAAATTGTGATTCAGTAGTTCTGGAGTGGTGAGGATAAATCTACATTTTAACAAACAACACAGCTGATTCAGATACAGGAACCAGGCTTTAAAAGACATTGGCTGAGTTTCAAGACATGTTCCTTTTTATGTGCCCTTGTGAAACTCACAATCAAGAATGGAAGGCATAAGGATATTGTACTGGTGCATATGATGGTCTATATGTGTTATGGTTTGTGTCTTGATGTCCCCCCAAAGCCTCATGCAGTCATGGGTCAGGCTTTTACAGTTTATGATTGATCCATGATCCAATGCTGGGATTACAGGTGTGAGTGCTACACCCGCCCTGGGGGTGAGGGTAGTTTGCATACAATATAAGGGAGGGAAAGAGGTTGCTTGCTGCCACTCCTCCCTTTTTGCTCTTGCTGTTTGTGCTGTTTTCTCCCACCATGACTAGTTGTCCCCTGCCATGTTCCATTCTGCCTGGGAGCCAGCCAAGTATGGACTGAAACCTCCACAAACTGTGGTCTAAATAACGCTTTCCTTCTTTAATTCTGGGTGTCAGATATTTTGGCTCAACAACGAGAGAAAAGTAACCAAAACAATATGATTTTGTGTCACCACATGGCCCCATTTTCTAGACAAACATTTGACCAAGGTAGCTCTGAAACCATTCTTGACCTTGTGGGAAATTTAATATATTTTTTCAATCTTATATGGCCTTATTTCAGAGATTGCATTTTCCATTACCAATACAGCACTTAAAAAGTACAATGGTATTTTCTATCTTTATCCACATGTTCCATATTCAAGGATTAAGAATGATTAGTAATTTACTCTAATAGTTCAACTTAAAAACTACCATAGAATTTGCTATGAATTTGGATCTTTAGATGGTTTAGTGTGCAGAGTAATGCTACAGGTATACTTGGGTTGGCTTAATCAATCTCTTTAATGGTAGACCCTGAGCAAGAAAGAGCTCCCCAAATGGAAACCCCCAGGCATCCCTCCTGGAATGTCTCTTGCGCTCTGTTTTCAATGGGCAATGATGGTGTCAAAGACTCTCCAGCTCTTTCTGCTGATGTTCAAATTCCTTCTTCTCTGAAGTCTGATTCTTATCCAGGCCATTGCTGATCTCACTACAGTGGTTCAGAATCTTCTGTTTATCCTCATCATTGATCTTGCCTTGAAGCTTCTCACCACTACCAATTGCTTTCACCTTGAATTCACAAAATGCCAGAAAATTCATGGATGAACCTAGTCCCTTTGCTTCTCATCTTTTGCTTTGTACTTCTGAGTTCCTGGACCATATGCTAATGTTTTGTCCTTAGCCATGGTAATTTTGTTCTCTTTTCCAAATACTCTTATCCATAGCAGAAGAGATTGAGGATGCCATTGGCATTAATATCGAAAATGATTTTGACCTGACACGAGGGATGTAGAAGTTATGCCCATGAGGTAAAATTTGCTAAGCAAGTTGCTTCCTTTCATCCTGGTACATTCACCTTCATATATCTGAGTGAGAACATCAGACCGGTTGTTGGGGTAGGCAGTGAAGGTCAGTGTCAATTCAGTGGCTGGTGCACTTGGTAAGGACAGTCCTGAATCCACTAGAAGTTTTGGTACCAAGGAAAAGAGATGTGATATCCAAGAGCAGCAAATCTTGATTGGAATGTTGCCAGATTCCTCTCCTGACACTGCCTGGACATCTGTACTGTGAGTAACAGACTTATTAGGGCTGTTCTTTCTCAACACTTTTCCATAGGAGAGGTCTGACATACTTTTCTGAAACTTGGGGATATGGGCAAAACCACCCACCAGGACTGTGACTGTCAAAGAAGTTATTCCACCAGACAAGGACTCCATGATGATCACATACTGGAACAAATACATTTTAAGGGGATCATACGGGCATTTTTGTCAATCCTTATGATACAAATATATATCCTAACCCATTATGTGACTAACCAAACAACCTTCAGAAAAATAAAATTAGTTCTTTAAAAGTCAAGACTAAATGCTATTGAAACCCCAATGAACACAGGGCACTGTTAATGATGGACCAATACCAAGTTATCTTGAGGTAGAAAGTAGCTAAGAAAAAGGCTAGAAACAGAAGAAGGCTCGTATAGCTTGGAGTTTGCTTTGGGGGCTAGATCTGAGACATAAGATAAAAAGAAAATGGCTGAGAGAAAAAGGGAGAGACCACCTTGAATCTGCTTTCTGAGACTAGATCCAGCTTCTGAGCTAAACATTAGTTCAGCTTCAAGATGCTCAGTTCTAAACGCAATGGTAAAAGGTAACCAGGTAACTTAGCTTACACACAATAAGCCTCCTGGCATGTAGCTAGTGGTCATCTGGAGCCCTTGGCAGGAACTCAACCCAAATTATCATATAGCTGACTGCAGATTTGGCCTTCCTGTGAGCTTTGGACACTACAACAGTTCCTCCAAGGGCCATAAAAAGTCAGAAAGCAACACTACCCTACTCGAGCACTGAGTCAATCTGTTCACTGGCAGAAGTCAGATCTCCACCCTCAATTGCGATCCATACTGTAAGGCTTAAAACCCTTAACACCAAGTTCCTTCATTCTGTGAGCTCTTCTCACTGGCCTGCTTACACTCTGTATCTTGTCTTTTTCAAATAACTCATTAATCATGCTGCTACTCTTGGGTATCCTGCTTAATTCTTTGTTTAAGACACCAAGAAACTAGACAGGACTCCCAACTCAAACAGCAACCCTATACCCTGATCTTTGTAGCATTATCAAACATGTTGGAGTACCCAAACTTCTTGGTATAAGGCTACATTAGGAACCTTAGGAAATTCTGGCATAGTGTTAATGTGAGCATTTTGAGTACCAGATTTTAGTAATTCTTAATAATTCACTAGTAAGCAATGTTTAAAGATCTTTGTAATTGCATGTCCCTAGAACTTGAACTTCTAATTAGCTCTCTGTTTATCTGATAGATCTGCCTGTCTTACTGGATGACTGAGAACCATATCTGAGAATGGTGATCTAGCAGGAATAAAATCCTCCATTTTGTCCTTTGTTGCAGTGAAGACACCAGATACCCTTAAGCTTGGACTGCATTGGCTGTAGCTCCTATGGGCCACCTTTACTGAGTTGCTCACTTCCTGCTCTTGGCTAGAGCTTTTTGAAGAAACAACTAAATAAAATCCACTTCCACATTTGATATGATTACTGTGGGTATTGTACTGTTTAGTACTGGGCAATTTGTATACGATTTTTATGCAATCGTGATGATGATGATAGGTAATGTTTATTTGAATTTACTGTGTACCAATCACAATGCTGAGGGCTTAGCATGTTTTGCTTCATTTGTGTTCATATACCCCCAAGGAGGAAAGTGCTATTATTACCACAATGTAACACAGTACTCTTTAAATAATTTCTCCATGAGAATTTCTTTTAGAGACTGCTTCCAGGAAAATTTGGCTCTCTTGGAAAACTGGTAAATTCCCCTTTCCTGATCTTGAAATGTATAGTGCTGACTGCTTGCCTTTCTTTTTTTTAATTAGAAAATAAGGGTTTATTCTAATACTACATCACCAGCTATGAAAATGCACACCAAAGAACTATAACAGTCTTAAGAAGAACACAGCCCAATGACAGAAAGCATGATCTACTACACCTCTAAGAACTGGAAAACACACAGACACTCCCCACGCCCCTACACACACATATGCACAGGTTACATAAGCAACAGTGATGTATGAAACACAGCAGAAGGACACATTATCCTTAGAAACATATAACATGAGTTTCCTTCATTTCACTCTGCTCAAAGAAATTCTTCATCAAGAAAATTTCACACCTAACACTACACACAGGAAAGATCATAAAGCAGAAGTTTCCATTTCCTAGAAGTTGCCAAGTGGAAGGTTAAAACATGTAAAATCCACATACAAACAGAGGCTGTCATGGGGCTTGCCATTTAATTGTAACAGGTGACCAGAAAGCTTTACACGGGACTATTTACAAAACAGTAGCGGGCCATCCACAGGACTGCATCTTCAGTGCTTCCCAACTTGTCCTTTACACATGGGACAAGGAAGGGAAAGGTTATTGAGATCACAGGAGTGTTTGCTCCTGACTGCTACAGTGCTCCCTGATGAAGAAAAGTCCTTGGAGGAGACTTATCCTGTCCCTGTTCCAGGGGTCTTGATAATACCGGGGTCTCTTCACTTGACCCAACAGTTCTCGCTGTTTCTGGATTCAGGTCTGGCATCGGTGTTAGGGACAAGCAGGCTGCCACTGGTTCTGGGGCCATCACCAGGGCTGTCAGCCAAGCTCCTTCCAGGAAGGTGGCTGACAAAGACAGGTTTCGCAGTGGGCTCTGCAAACCCCACTGGGTTCTGTTGCGCAGCCTTTACCTTTTGTGATCTGCTGCCACCAGCTGTTGGTTTAGAGGACTCTGCAAGATTTTCTTTGCCCACGCTCTTGGGGGACAGGGCTGACTTCTGTGCAGCAAAGCGGGGGCTGGTCCTGGTGGCCAGGGTGGTCCTCCGCAGGACATAGGGGCTGGTCTTCCCAGTCGGGATGACTGCTTGCCTTTCATTGCTGTGTTCCAGGAATTGCACAACAGAATTTAGGTATCATGTATAGCTGAAAAGATTGCAATGGCAGTAAAGAAACAACTCTATCAGACCATAGAAGAGTTCAGATCAGAAATAATCTCTCAGGCAAAAAATGAAATGACAATAATAATGAAAGAATTGTTTAGCACATCTAGAGAAGAAATAGATACAGAAAATAGATGAATATAGGCAATGGATGGAAACATTACATGAGCAATATAGGAATAAATTAGAACACATGAAACAGACTCAAAGAGATTTCCAGGAAATCAAAACTTCCACTAAAAGCTTGCAAAACTGCTTGAATGTGAAGATAGAATTTCAGATCTTTAAAAAAGCATGGCAGCTAGCAAGCCTGAAAGGAAGGATCTCTTAAAAACAACAAGGATCCACGAAAAATCAATTCAACGGCTGCAAGAAAAGGCAAAGAGAAATAATGTCCGAGTAATACGAGCCAATGAAACACCAGGAGGAAACACAAATGACATAAAAATAATATGTGCAGAAATAATAGAAGAAAATTTCCCCAAGCATGGAAACAGAACCTGATATCTACAGATAAATGAGGCACATAGAACTCCTACTAGTCATAACCATAATAAAACTACACCCAGATGTATAATAATCAAGATCCCACATCTCCAGCAAAAGAACAGAATATTAAAAGCTGCTAGAGAAAAGAAACAGATCACCTACAAAGGAAAGCCCATTGGAATAACACCAGACTTCTCAACACAAACCATCCAGTGGAAAAAAGCCTGGAACAAGGTATTAAAGGTCCTAAGACAAAACAGATTCCAACCAAGATTGATGTATCCTGCCAAACTATACTTCAAGTTCAACAGAGAAATAAAATATTTCCATGACAAAGAGCAATTGAAGAACTTCACGAGTGCCAAACCATCCTTACAAAAAATACTAAGAGATATTCTAGACAGAGAAGAAAATGTCCACAATTTCAAGAATAACAATAGAAAGGAACTCTCAAGCAGACCAAACAATTAAACAGGTAGAAGAAATAGGAAACCAACAGCAAGTAAATAACATGTCAATGAGAAGCCACTATATAGCAGTTATAATTATTAATGTAAATGGCCTCAATTCACCAGTCAAAAGAAACAGACTGGCAGAGTGGATTAAGAAACAAAATCCAATGGTATGTTATATACAGGAAACAAAATTTACTCAAAAGGAAATCGATAGACCGAAAGTCAAAGGATGGAAAACAATCCTCCATGCAATAGGAACCCAGAAAAAAACAGGAGTAGCTATTATGTGTGCAGACAATGTAAACTTCAAACTGAGAATAATTGAAAGAGATAAAGAAGGTCTCTATATACTTGTTAGGGGAAAACTGCAAGAGGATGAGATAACAATCATAAACATGTATCACCAAACATCAGAGCACCAAACTACATAAGACAAATCTTAACAGACATGAAAACCCATATAATTAATAACACTATTGTAATAGGGGACCTCAACACCCCTTTGACACAAAGAGATAGGTCAACTGGATAAAAAATCAGCAAAGAAATAGCAGATCTGAATCAAAGCTACAAACAAATGGACTTAGTAGATGTATACAGAATGTTCCACCCCACAACATCAGAATACACATTTTTCTCAGCTGCAAATGGGACTTTCTCTAAAATAGACCACATTCTAGCCCATACAGCATAACTACCTAACTGCAAAAAACTTGAAATTATCCCATGCATATTATCTGACCACAATGAAATTGGAGATTAATGACAAAAAGAACTCCAAAAACTCCATAAACTATTGGAAATTAAACAACAACCTCCTGAACAACCAACGGGTCACAGAAGAAATTTAAAAATACCTATAAAGAAATGAAAATGTAGATACAACTTACCAGAATCTGTGGGATGCAATGAAAGCAGTCCTCAGAGGGAAATTTATAGTGGTGAACTCACACATAAGGAAAACAGAAAAAGCACAAATAAATAGCCTAATGCTGCACCTCAAACTTCTAGATAAAGAAGAACAAGTCAAGCCCAAAGCCCAAAGAAGGGAGGAGATTATAAACATCAGGGCAGAAATTAATGCAATTAAGATGAAGAAAACACTATAAAAAGTAAATGAATCAAAGAGTTGGTTCTTTGAAAGAATAAATAAAATTGATAAACCCCTAGCCAACCTTATCAAAAAGAGAAAGGAAAAAACTCATATTCATACAATAAAGAATGAAAAGGGTGAAATCACTACAGATCCTACAGAAATCCAAAAGATCATTAATATCTGATTTGAAAATCTTTACCCTGATAGGATCGAAAACTCAGAAGAAGTGGACAGATTCCTAGAAATGTATGAATTACCAAGAAGATATAAAAATCCTGAACAACCCAATATAAATTAATGAGATTGAAAATGTGATTAAAACTTACCGACAAAGAAAAGCCCAGGCCCCAATGGATTCACAGGAGAATTTTACAAGAAATTCAGAGAAGAATTAATACAAACACTCCCCAAACTCTTCAATGAAATTGAAAAGGAAGCAATTCTCCCTAACTCATTTCTGGAAGCAAATATTATATTGCTACCAAAACCAGAGAAAGACCCAACCAAGAAAGAGAACTACAGACCAATCTCCCTAATGAATATATATGCAAAGATATTCAATAAAATGTTAGCAAATAGAATGCAGCAAATCATCAAGAAAAGCATCCACCATGACCAAGTTGGATTCATTCCAGGAATGCAGAGTTCAATATTTGCAAATCAATTAATGATATACACTATATCAATAGAGCCAAAGACAAAAACCACATGATCATCTCAATAGATGTAGAAAAAGTTTTCAACAAAGTCCAACATGCATTCATGATAAAAGAAAAACCCTACAGAAAATAGGAATTGATAGTCTTTACCTCAATCTGATCAAATCCATCTGTGACAAACCAACAGCCAACATCATACTAAATAGACAAAAACGGAAATCTTTCACTTTAAAATCAGGAACAAGACAAGGTTGTCCACTGTCACCACTCCTATTCAACATCATTCTGGAAGCATTAGCAGAGCAATTAGACAAGAGAGAGAAATGAAAGGAATAAGGATAGGAATGGAAGAAGTGAAATTATCACTATTTCCAGATGACATGATATTTTACAAGGAAGATCCCAAAAACTTCACAAGAAGACTCCTTGAATTAATTGACACATTCAGCCAGTGTAGCTGGATATAAAGTCTACACCCAAAAATCAATAGCATTCCTATACACAAACAACAAACAGACTCAGAGAGAGATTAAGGAAATCATACCTTTCACAATAGCATCCAAAAAATTGAAATATTTAGGAATCAATCTAACAAAAGAAGTAAAATATCTATTCAATGGAAACTACAGTACTGTGAAAAAAGAGATTGAAGAAGATTTCAATCAATGGAAAAACATTCCTTGCTCATGGATAGAAAGAACCAACATTGTTAAAATGGCCATACTACCAAAATTATTGTACAGATTCATTGCAATTCCCATTAAACTACCATTGGCATATCTCACAGATCTAGAGAAAACAGTCCTTAAATTCATCTGGAACTGGAAGAGACCCAGAATAGCAAAAGCAATCCTGGACAACAAAGACAAGTCAGGTGGAATCACAATCCCTGACCTGAAATTATACTGCAAAGCTACTTTAATAAAATCAACATGCTACTGGCCTAAAAACAGACCAGAGGATCAATGGAACAGACTGAAAGATGCAGCCACAACCACAAACACACTCAGCCACCTAATCTTTGACAAAGGGGCCAAACAAACTCACTGAAAGAAAGATAGCCTCTTTAATAAATGGTGCTGTAAAAATTGGCTTGCCACCTGCCAAAGACTGAAAATATACCCAAGTCTATCACTATACACCAAACTAAAGTCAACATGGATCACAGATCTCAATAGTAAAACAGAAACACTAAATCTATTGGAAGAGAAAGTAGGTAAAAATCTTGAAGACATAGGTGTAGACAGAGAATTCATGAACAAAAACCAAACTGCCCATGAAATACTTCAAAGAATCAACAACTGGGATTTCACCCTACTGAAAAGTTTCTGCACATCTAAAGAAATCACCAGCTAAGTAAAAAGAAAACCCACAAACTGGGAAAAATTTTAGCTGACTGTCCCTCGGACAAAAGGTCTTCTGTCTAGAACACATAAAGAATTAAAAGCATCAGCCCCTCCAAATTCAAAGACCCAATCCAAAAATGGGCAGCTCAGATGAACACACACTTCTCAGATAAAGAAATACAAATGGCAAATAAATACATTTTAAAATGTTCAACATTATTAGTCATTCAAGAAATGCAAATTAAAAGAACATTGAGATTTCATCTCACCCCAATAAGAATGGCTAGCATTAATAAATCAACCAATAACAAATGCTGGCAAGGCTGTGGAGAAATAGGAACTCTTCTCCACTGCTGGTAGGAATGCAGACTGGTGAAACCACTGTGGAAATCTGTTTGGAGATTCCTAAAAAATCTCCAGACCTCCAGCAAACTAGGTCTGGAGGTCCCATTCAACGGAGCCATTCCCCTTCTGGGTATTTTCCCAGAAGATCTGAAAACATCACATCACAGTGATATATGTGCACCCATGTTTATAGCAGCACAATTTGTAATTGCTAAATTGTGGAAGCAATCCAAATGTCCATCCACTGAGGAGTGGACAAAAAAACTGTGGTACTTCTATATCAACTATAAAGAAAGATAAACTCGAGGCTTTTACAGATAAATGGTCACAACTAGAGACCATGCTCATAAGTGAAATAAACAAGACCTCCTTGTGTAAGCAACGTATGTCTCACTAGTCTAAGAACCTGAAAGAATGAATAAAAATTAAGAGGTAGGATAGACATTGTGAACTGCAAGAAACATGCTCAAAAGTAGAGCAACTGGGATGAGTGAAAAGAGAAAGGAAAGAAAGGGAAATTATGTATGTATATATAGGATAGCTAACATAGTAGAACTACTGACTTCTATAGATTTACTGAAAGGAACAGTTAATTATTAATTATTTGATCAATCTTGCATGTCTCTATTTGTTCTCCTAAGAAACCACTTCGAAAATATCAATATGTAATACAACAACCATTGTTAATTTCCTACTACTTTGTCTGTAACTCTGTATTGCTTGTATTGTTCTAACACTACTTTGTAAGTGGATGTCTGCCTGTGAATATGTTTTCCTTCTTTTATGTTTAAAATAAATTTTTGAAAAATAAAGTTAACATATTACCACAAAAAAATCATGCCAGGAAGTAACTACCTTTTGCATATGCATCTATCATGTACCTATTATCATAATCTATATATATTATTCAAAGGAAGTATTTTACTTAGTAAGTAACTTGAATGTAGATGTACACGTGTTATGAGAGGTCAGGATGACAAAGAACTATGCAAATACCACACTCCATTTTCTCTAGCAAGTGAGTACAACTGCCCATAAGAGTCAAAATACGAGAAAAATATTTTAAATGCTTTCAGAGTAAATAAACCTTTGTGTTATCTAAAAAAGGACTTGGTATTGTCACTTTGCCTTGAGCAATGAGTCTAAAAGTGCCTGGTAATTCATCACAGCAGCTGTGGTGACCAAGAGATGTCGCCTCCTTTCCTCTCCTTACGCCCCCTTGAAAGTCCTTGGAAGGTACACTGTGAAGCCTAATAACAAGTAGCGTTTACTACCCAAATCTCACCAGAAATAAAAATGTAAAAACTCAGAGTAGAGAGAGAAAAAAATAAAAAACCTGCTTCACTTTTTTCTGGGTCTCCTGAGAAAGTTTTCTTAATGGTACTTCTCTGCAAATCTTCTAGAATTCTGGACAATGCCAACTCCACTGTCACCCTAATGGCTCCAGCCACTCTCAGTAATAACACTTGCAATTTTTTTGTTGCTCAAAATTCCAAGATTTATTGGAATTCTGTATATGCTTCAGACAACTAAGGTGATTTGTGTACTCAGACTACACCAGCCCTTAGAATCTCTCTGTGTTCATGTGATCTTATAGCCCCTCCCATCCCAAGGTCTCCTGACTTAGAGCCCAAAGAGGTCCATCACGAACTTGAAATAACTGTGCATTGTTACCCTGTGCCCTTTCCACCTCACAATCCATTCTCATCACAAATATAATTCAGTCCATGCTTCTATTGCCCTGCTTGAAAGCCCTCAGTGGTTTCCCACTGCTCTGAAGATAAAATTAAAACTCTTAGCCACAATTTAAAAGGTGCTATAGAGCCTGATCTTGCCCTGCTTGTGTCCATTCTGGCACTCACTCACCCCCTAACTCCCTTTTCTCTCTCCAACCCCTCCAGCTCCTTCTCTATGCCACATGGAATGTATTTCCTCATATTGCTATTAGTGTGTGACTGATTCCCTCTCAGCTTCCCTGTCACCTCTTCAACAGGCCTTTACCTCAGTCACTTTCCCATTTCTTGGACAAAACACCTAACACTCACAACTTAAAGGAGAGGCTTACTGCATTCTGGTTTTAGAGGTTTCAGTCCACAGTTGGTTGTCTCCAAGGCAGAAATGGCATGGGCGATGGCCGGAGGAGCAGAAATGCTGTTCACATCATGGCAGCCAGAAAGCAGAGAAAGACGGGAGGAACCAGGGAGGGAGATAAGCTTTGCCAAGTCACACTCCTTATGACCCGGCTCTCCAGACCACGCCCCATCTCCTAACATCGCATTCAGCTATACCACCCCTGTGATCCATTCACTCTCCAAAAGCCCCATCTCTAAACACATGAGGCCTTAGCGGGAAATTCTAGATCTAAATCATAATATTCCACCCCTGGCCTCCAAAGACTCAGGTCCACCTCTAAGAGTTGCCAAAGTTTTACCAGTTCTAGCATTTCCGAAAAGTCCATGTTCAACATCTCTCCTGAGACTCAAGACAAATTCTTACCTGTGATCCCTTGTAAAAATCTGAAAGTTAAACACTGCTGTCTTAGTTACTTTTCTCTCACTGCTGAGATAAAATACCCAACACCCAAAGTTAAAGGTAGAAAGATGTATTTAGCTCACAGTTTGTGGAGGTTTCAGTCCATGATTGGCTGGCTTCAAGGCAGGGTGGCACATAGCAGAGGGGCAACCATTCATGGCAGCAGAAGACAGCAAAGGTAACAAGAACAAAAGGGGGAGACAAGCCTCTTTCTGCTCTTTTTTATCATATCCATATTTCTGGGATTAGCACAGTTCCAATACAATTAGTGGAGTGATCCAATAATCAACCACCCTTAGTCCTACCACACTTAATCCTAGCATTGGACAGTGAATTAATCACAAACTAGATTCAGCTACCTCTGAAAATGAGACTTTGGGGGGACATCTAGACACAAACCATAACGACTGCCAACACATAAAGGCACACTCTATATGTCCTAAACAGCCCCATTCCAAAAGGAAAGAATAAGTAGATAGAAAGAAATTTGGCTAAAGAAAGAACAAAACTCAACAGGGAAACTATTAAATCCTGTGGTTCCACATCTAGCACCCAAGATAAGTGGTGGTAAGACATGAACTCCAAAAACCACAGGTAACCCCACCCCTAGAGTATTGCTGGTTGTAATTCTCATGGCCTCTCTCTTGGGGTAGCTTTGCTCACTGCCTTCAGCTTTCCTCAGATTATCCACATTCCTGGCTTCTCCAACTTCCTGGTGTGTCCACTGCACTTTCTGCTTCACTCTCCTAGGTCCATGCATTGCCTAATGTCCCATGTCTTCTTCCAAATTATGTGTAAAAGCCTCCTTGACCCCATAACTCTAGCATTCTGAATGCTTGCAAAATCATCACTGCATGGATGACACCAATATTGCAGCCAGCTTGAGTAATATCTAGTCCCTCTTGGACCATGGCTACAACAGGTCTCTAGGTGCCTGGGAGCCTAAGCACTGTGAACCAAGTCCTGGAAACCAAATCCCTAAGCAGCCCTTCTCAAGAAGGATGCTCTTGGAATCTCTTCTCAGAGCAATGCCTTTCACTTTTGCACACTTGAGCCTTTCAAAGTCAAGTCTTGATAATTCATGAGATGCATTTAGGTATGTTTCCTATTATCTGATACAAAGCAAATGGCTTCTTTTTAAGGCCAATCTCTTCAGCAACCATGCTCTTTGCTTCAGCTTTGCTGGCACCTCCTTTCTGGCAAAACTGAAAATTTTTAAATGGTTTCTTTTTCTCCTTTTTCCCAATGTAAATCTCCCTAAAACAGTAAGCAGTACCCAGGAAACAGCCTGAATGTTTGGCTACCTTGAAGTATCCTCCACCAGACTAATCAGTCTTCTACCCTTAATCTCAGTCACCCACAAAGTCTTAGGATGTGAACAAAATGTAGACAAATTTTCTGCCAGATGTAACATACATGGTCTTGAGTTCAACCACCAGTGAAATCTTTGCTCTCAACTGAAACTTTCTGCACCTGGTCTTTACCATCTGCACCTTTCTCAGTACTTGGCCTTCTAAGCTCTGACCAAGATCAATTTATAACGTTGAATAGGCTAGGAGTCATATGGAGATCTAATGCAAAAGCCTGGGTAACAAGAGTACATTTTCTTGAGTGAATCGGGGAGGTTTTCTGTCCTACTCTTAAGAAATATCAAAAAAAAAAAAAGAAAAGAAATATCCATATAACAAAGGTTTACCACTCACACAACGCTCCTGATCACCCACGAGATTTGCCAGAACTGACTGAAGAATTCCCATGGCTCTCAGTGGAGTTCCTCCCACCTAGCACAACTCCTCTACTGCCACCTATGGACCAGCGGATTATAGCTAACTTTTAGGAGCTACACAAGGAAACGTTCCTGAAGTGCTTCCATCTGATCTCAGATACAGATTTAACCTTTAAAGAGCTCTAGGAAGAACATTACAACATCCTTTCCCATGTGGGGTTAACTGAGAAATCTTGGGCCAATGTCTAAGAACGCTGAGATCTGCCTGAAAGTGTGGCCTAAAATTATATGGGAGAGAGACTTTGAAGGTTGTGCAGGAGAACCTGAGCCTTCAACTGACCTGTGGTTCATGGCACTATCATGATAGCAGGGTCCGTTGACTTACAGGTAGACAGTAGTGAAGTTGAGGAATTGGTGGAGGAACTCAGAGGAAATGTCTACAGAGGAACTCCAGTGACTTTTGACTGAGCAACAGAGAATGGCAGCTGAGGAGCTTTCTGAAGAGGGAGGGGGAATATCAACAATCAGTTCTTCTGAAATAAAGGAACCCCTTAAAAAATTGGACAGAGCTACAAACATGCATAGAGAAGATCCACCCAGACTAAGAAAAAACCAATTACTGCACTCACTTGCTTAATGACAATGTCATGTCATACTACAGAACAGAGTTAAAGAAAAAATAGAAACAGCTTTAGACACATTTTTTAGTTCTGAAGAGGTTAAGGCCTAGTGAGCCAGGAGCAGATCTTAGTGGGCTACACTTTTCCTGATATTCTTATGGAAGGGGACTCTTACTCCAAACAAAAACCACCTTTCACTTCATCCTCCCTTCCTGCAAGCCAAACAGGTCAACTTGAATGGTGAGTATAGTATGAAATTGTTTCTGGTAAACTAAATACATTTTATAACTTTTTGGTGACCACACTAGGAAAATTATTACTTACGGGAAAAGTAGTCTTGACTTACAACCAATTTGAGTTACAACCAGCCCTCATGAACAAACTGAGTTTGTAAGTCAAGGGTCCACTGTACTTCCAAGACAAAGAACACCTGAGGAAATTCATGAACACCAAATCAGCCCTCCAAAATATTCTCAAGGACATTCTAGAAAGAGTTAATAAGGACTACAATTCAATGAACCCCAACAGAAGTAATTCACCAGGGAAGCCAGAAATTAAACAGGAGGGAGGAAGGGAACTGATAATAGGAAAATGACAAGACAAAGTCAATACATATCAATTATTACCATTAATGTTAATGGTCTCAATTCACTAATCAAAAGAAACAGACTGATAGAATGGATCAAAAAGAATATATACACAAGAAGTATATTTAAATCTCTATACATATATATACATGTAAGTTATTTAAATACATATACACTTCTCTACCTCTATATTTAAATAGCTAGATAGTACTATATAGTTTTTATATAATGGAAATGGGCTACCTGAACTTTTTTGTCAGTAAGTCCTTTCACTTAACAATATATCTCAAAGCTTTCTTTAAACCAGTACACAAGAATCTATCACTTTTAATTGCTGCATAACTTTGAAGGTTCATAAATTATTTAATCATTCCTCATGGATAACTATGTAGGTTGTTTCTTTGTGCGCATATGTGATTATTTCTCTAGGAGAGACACCTAAAAGTTGAACCGCTGGACTGAAAATTATGCATACTTTAAATCTCTACAGAAATTGCTGTTTCATGTGTCCCAGAAAGTGTATTCTATTTACTCTTCCACCAACACTATGTCTTTCTTAATAGCTTATGAATATCTTATTTCTTTCATAGACTCTTATGAACAATGGGTATTATGAAAATTCTTTAAAATATTTGCCATTAAGAAGATTAGTTTTCGGGCTGGGGATATAGCTCAGTGGAATAAGCGCTTGCCTGGCAAGCACAGGGTCCTGAGTTCGATCCCCAGTACCGCAAAAAAAAAAAAAAGAAGATTAGTTTTTTTTTTTTTTTTTACCTGGTTAGGTCACTGTGTCCAGATACTTAGTCAAATATTATCAATACGTAGATATTGTTGTGAAGATATTTTTCAATAAGATTGATATTTAAATCAGCAGACTTTGAATAAAGCAAATGTGGGTGGTCATAATGTGAGCAGGCTTTAGGAAAAAAAGACTGAGGTTCTCCAAAGAAAAAATAACTTGGCCTCCAAATTGCCTTTGAATCTAATCTACAACATTAACTACTTTTTGAAATTCCAACATGCTTCCTCACCCTGCAAATTGCAGGCTTGCCAGCCTCCACACAATTGTGCAGACAATTATTTTAAGTAGAAACACACACACACACACACACACACACACACACACACACATGCACACACACATTATTACCTCTGCTTCTCTGGAGAATCCTGACTAGCACACTTACTTAGCTTACTTAGTAAGAAATTATATCTCAGCTTAGTTTCAGTTTGCAATTTGCTGACTACTAGTGAAACTCAAAGTTGTTTATATTTCATTGTTGTTGCTGTGCTACCATTTGTCATCCTTTCTGTGATTTCTGTTAATAATCTTAACCCATTTTTACTGGGTTTTTTTTTTTCCAGAGTCTCTTTCCATATTTGTGTTTGGCTATTTCTCTTGTAAGTTGCACACGTTCCACATGATCTGTCCTCTGTCTTTAATGCAATGCACTTATAGCCTCTCACCTTCCACTCCTCCCCCAGAAACTTGTAGGAAGGAGGGTTCGTACCTCTCTACCCACCCACAGTAGAGCCCCTGAGACAGAGATGGCAAACCTTTTAGAGCTTTCGAGGATAGTAAACAGCCTGCTACAGCACGTGGACCATAGGTTCACCGCCACTGCCTTAGGATTTGAAATTTTTTCCCTGCACTGGTTTCTCCATCATTCAGTCAGATCTATTTCCTGTGTTTTAAAAACCTCCAAAGTTTTTAATTTATAGTGCTTTTATAAATTATTTTTCTTATACCTTTTCTACCATTTCAGCAGGATTTAGGGAGCACAGGGAGGTTAAATGTGAGAGCCCGGCTAATACTAAACCCAAAACTTAGCAATTACAGGAAATCACTTAACAATTAAAGGAGGGTAAAACTTTTCAAAGTCTCCAGGATCCAACAGTTACATTTTTTAAACCCATTCAAATTAGTTATAGAAACTGAAACCATACAATTATCCATAACCTGACCACGAAGAACAAATAGAACAGTATCACACTTTTTAAAAAATGTTCCAGCAAGTTCCATGTGAGTGGGATGCTATACAAAAAAGAACTACAGCAACATGCTTTTGGAAATCTGAAAGCTTACCATAGAGGAGTAGAGGAATTAAAATAATATGCTATTTGTGCATACAACTAAGACTCATGTTTTTCTCTTTTTTATGTGAAGCTCTGTTTGCTTGTCATGAAACAGAAAAAGTTGCATTATTATTAAGAAAGTACTATTTTTATAGTATGTATGTCTTACAAATAGAAAGTAGACATCCATAGGACCAGAGACACTGCCTCTCTTTACAATAGAATGACTGAGGAAGTTATTCAGGGATACTGAATGATATTGATTTGGCAGCAGATATCCAAACTCTCCCCGGAACGGGGAAAGCAGCATTTATAGGAGAGAATGTAAATAGGCATGAGATTTGCCTCCTGAGTTAGAAACACATGGGTAATTCCACCTTCCCATCTCCTAACAAACTAGATGTTTAGGATACCAGCATGACTGGTATATTTGCCTGTCCCTACTCCAATCTAGCTAGATTCTCTCCACTTTCCTTTGGAGAACTCACAGAGGAACCATCACATATAGTGCCCCTGCCCTGATTTAGCCGAGGAGGAGGGTGGGTGCATGACTCAGGCTGCCCAAGGATACAATGTGCAGTGCAGAACGAAAATTCAATAGTCTTGTTCAACAGATGTTAAAATGGCAACTGTGGAAAAGCTGACAAGTAAATGAGAAGAAAGAGAGGAATAGGATGCAAGAGCACATAATAAATGTGGTGAATATGATCAAAATAATTATATGCTTTGAAACCACCCCAAAAATTGAAGCTAGGGGACCAGAGCAAGGAGGAGCCAAGAAGGAGAAGTGAAAATAATCAAGGTACGTTATGTGCGTGTACAAACCTGCCAGAATGAAACCCATTAAATCTTCACAACCAACAAAAAAGAACCAAAGAAAAATAAATGAGGAGATGGTCTTGTGTAGAATGTTCTGGGCAAGGGGAGCAAAGCAAGTACAAAAGGCAGAGATGGACACAAGCTTCTTTGTTTGAAAGATAGAAAGAAGGACACTGTGGGCCCTTATTTCACTGCAACTTGAGTTGTTACGGACAACCTCAGCTCACCCCAACTGTACACAGCCCACTGCTGTCCTCCAAGCCTACCGCATGGCCATCGTCTCTGGTGGCACTGCCAGTCTCCTGTTTGCCACAGGCTTGCTGGCAGGTGGAGCACGGCAGATGAGCTGGTGAGAACCTCCTGTTCCAGGTGGTGCTGCCAGACAGAACCCCAGAGCACTTAGAAGATGCAGTACTTCTTGTAGGGAGCAAGGTGTGGATAGGGTTTAGAAAGTGATGGAGTTTGAAGGAAACTGTGGAGAGTGTCTATCACTCATGTGGAACTTCCAAAATTTTGGTAAATTGAGCTGACACAAGATAAATTCTGTTTTATATAATAGAAATCAGCTGGTGCATGATCATATTGCCAATAGGACTGACTAGCCCTAGGCACAGTGCAGCCAATTCTCCCTTTTTCCGCTATGACAGGCATTTCTTCTTGGCCATGATACGCTGCTGCTGCTGCTGCTGCTGCTGCTGCTGCTGCTGCTGCTGCTGCTGCTCATGATGATGAAACTTTTACTACTGCTGCTGCTGTCGCTGCTGCTGTCACTACTGCTGCTGAATCCAGAAACTGACCCTGGGTCCTTCTCAACAATGTCCAAGCAGCCACCATCAGCTAATAGTTGATGTGTGATTGTGTTACCAATCCTGACCTACAGACTGATACACAGAAAGTCAGCAGGGTAGGTTTCCAGACATATTTTAAGACAGAATCTTGTAGATTTGCTGCTAGATTGGAATCAACAATGATGACTGCAAGGGTTTTGGCCTGACAAGCAAGGAGAAAGTTGCCATCCTTTGAGAATCAGAAGCTGCAGAACAGGCATATTGGGGTCAGAGAATCAAAATTTCTGTGAGAGGCATGTCAAGTTGGAGATATCCAGTAGTCATCAGAGTGGAAATGTCATGTAGGCAGCTGGTTACATGAACCTGGAGTTCACAAGAGAGAACAGAATGAAAATATCAACTTGAAAATATATCAGACTTTTTAGATGGCATGTAAAGCCATAGAGCTGTGTGAGATCACAGGGATGTGAGAATAAAAACAGAAAATATCAATACTGGAATTTGAACAGAATCTAATGGATGAGTAGGATCCCATGAGTAGAAGAAGAAGAGAGGATATATGCAATATATTAATAATAATAGCATCAGTTGGTGCTTATTAAGCATCAACTGTGCATCTACCCTAAGCACTCAAATCTCATGGCATTTAGCGCCCACAATACCTGTGTGGAAAAAGAGCCATTTATCATCCCTATATCACAAATAGGAACACTGACCCTTGGGAGAGTCCAATTTGTTCAGGTTCTGCAAGTAGTAGAGCTGAGTTCTGAAATCAGATAATCTGGTTCCAACATCTTCATGGCTAAGTACTATTCTGTACCATCTGCTTATAGACAGTCCAGGTAAAGCTAAGAAGATCAACACAGACATGCAAATGCAAATGTCATGCAGATGTCTTCATGAAACATCTAGATAAAATTATCACTACCAGCATAAGCTCCTGCTTATTTTATTTAAGGGCTCACATTTTCTTATAATTGTGTCTTTGAAAAAAAACAACTGGGCTTTTTGCTCATGTTCACTTATGTTTACTACGTTTAGAGGCAGCTCAAGCCAGATCTGGTTCTACTGGCTTCTTACCCTGGCTTCCAGCTTTGTATTTCTAATCTCTATGCTTTTCTCCTGAGTGAAGTCCAGAATGCAAAGTCCACCACCCTACAGCCTATGTTTGTTCCTACACACACACATCCTTGCTCGCCAAAACATGAAAACATAAGTGTAGCTTGTAGCAGCCCTTTACTAAAAGTTAGGAATAATAATGGGAATAACCTCACAGCACAGAACTAGTAGGCACTTGAGATTAACCTGAGTATCATTGTCCTGATGTTCCCACCCCCTCAGTGGTAAGGAATTTACCAGCCACCTGGATCCTCAGGGCCCAGCCCCAGTGCCCCTCCTGGACCATCCTTCCTTCTGCATCTTCACTCTTCTCTCTGTTTAGGGTGCTCCAACACATGGTCTGTCTCTGCTGCCCAAAAGGGAACATTGAACATTCCTGCTACTTCATTATGATGAACAATGCAAAATATAAAGTTTAATAGACAGTAGACTATATATTTCCCACCTGTTCTGTGGCAGCCCATCCATAATAACTCGGGCCTTGTTAAGATTTTTTTCTTTTACCTCCTAACAAAAAAAGAAAGACATCTGCCCCATCATTTTGTTACACACCCAAAGAGCCAGCAGGAACTTAGAAATTACGGGACATACAGGATATTGTTCATTTTCTTTGCCAGTACAAACTCTTTCCAACAAATCTCTATAAATCAGTGAAGGTTCAGAAAACACCCTTCCTCTTAACCAAAGCAAATTCCAGGAGCCTACTAGTTATGGTGGTGGAGGTATGAGGTTTCTTTCCCTTCAAACATAACCCCTGTCTGTTTGAAGGAAAATACACTAATCTGGGTGTTGCTATAAAAATATTTTGTAGATGTAGTCAAAATCTAAATTCAGTTTATTTTCATTTTATTTTTATTGTTAAATATTTGTGAATGTACACATTCGCTGAGGAATAGGCACATATACACATCACACCTTGATTCTTTTTACTTCCCCTTCCCCTCTGTTCCCTCCCATCTCCCTTCACCCCTAAGTCCTGCTCCTGTTTCCACAAAGTCTATCTCTCTGTTTCCTGTCATCTATATTTTATGTTGTTCTTTAAAATTATTTGTACTTTGGGTTTCTTATATGAGAGAAACCATTCAATACTGATTTTAATTAAAGGAGATTATTCTTGAGTATGATGAGTATCTTTTTTCTAAAGCTGGGATCCTGTAACTATAGATCCTCTGGTCTTTGGAATATTGAAAGTCTTAGTGCCAGATAAGATGACACAATCTAAAGGGGACCAAGAGGGTGGGCTGCACTGTCTCTATCTTCGTTAAGTTCTCATTGCTGAGACTCAGCACCCAACACCCACAATTTAAGAGATGAAAGGGTTATTTGGGCTCACACTCTGTAAAAGCCTCAGTCTACAGTCATCTGGCCTCAAGGCGAGGCAGCATGGCAGAGGGGCACAGCAGAGGAGAAAGATCTCCTAGCAAGGTAGGTAGGAAGCAGCAAAGGATCAAGGGAGGAAATGAGATATGTACCCTTCCAGGCCACACCCAGAGTAACCACCTCTTCCCACCAGGCTTCATTTCTGAGCATCACATCCAGCTATAAATCCATTAGTGGACTAATCCAGTGATCTAGCACCATACATCCATGGTCCAGTCCCTTCCCAGAAGCCCCACCTATGGGTGCATGAGACATCTAGATATAAACCATGCCAGACTCTTAAACAGACAAAATGTGAGCATGTTGTTGGTATGTCAGGCTTGTCTTACCTGGAATACAGATAATAAAATACTTCAAAATAAGGAATATCTTCTTGTTGTTGTTTTACTTATTTAAAATATTGTTATTTGGACTTTGCTGCCTGATACTACTGAACACTGCACAAACTAGTTCTGCAGAATAACTGTCATATTTCCTTCACAGCCAAATCCCCACATACAGTTATTAGGTTTGTTCAGGATGTACTGTCACAATTTTGATGAATACATTCTTTCACTAAGAAGTGTGGCTATTAGTAGTTGCATAGAAATGTATGTTATACTGTGTTAGTATGCGCTCTGTTATAACAAAATATCTTCGAGGGAGTAATTCATAAAGAACAGAATTTTATTTAGCACACAGTTCTGAAGGTTGGGAAGCCCACAGGCATGGTACCAGAATCTTTTCCAAATCTTGTGAAGGTCATCTTGCTGCATAATGACCTGACAGAAGACATCACATGGTCAGACAGAACAAATGTTCCAGAGACAGATACTTATGTAACAAAACCGCCCCTGTTACAACCCGTCAATCCATGAACGGATTAATCCATTCATGACAGAATAGCCTTTGGGACTCAAAGTTTCCAATGCATGAAATTTGGGAGCTACAGTCAAACCATAGCATACATCAGTAAGGTAAAAAGAAAGACATGGAGGAAAGTAATAAAAATATCTTTGAAAGATAGAAAAACAGTGGAGCCAAGAGAGCAAATGGGAAACATCTTCTCCGAGTGGTACCAGATCTCCTCAAACACTTGGCCCCTTGTTGAACTGCTTCCCTGAACACCAAAACATCACTCCCTCCACTCCTTACCCCTTCCGCTGCAGCTGTCTTATAAAGTCATGGCTCACAAATGCCACAGTGACCCCTATCATGGGTTGAATCTTAAAGGCCACCTCAAAGGCTCATGTGTTAAAAGTTTGGTCCCAAGCTAATGCTACTTCAGGGGTGGTAAAACCCTTAGGAAATGGGATGTGATAGAAGAACGTTAGGTCAATGGAGAAATGCCTTTAAAGGAGACTTGGGGTCGGTGTGTGTGTGTGTGTGCGCGTGTGCGTGTGTGTGTGTGTGTGGTGTCCTTTTCCTGGCTGCCATGAAGTGAGCAGCTACCTCTGCCATTCACTCCTGCTGCCGTTGCTGCCATGATTTACTGCTCTGCCAAGGGCCAAAAGTGCCTGGGCCAACCCGAACCCTAGACCTTAGAAACTAGAGCCAACATAAACCTTTCTTGTATTTATTTATCTGTTTTTATTTTTTGGTACCGGGAATTGAACCTAGGACCCTGCACTTGCCAGGCAGGCACTTGTGCCACTGAGCTATGTCCCTGGTTTTCTTGTTTTTAAAGTGATTATTGCAGCTATTTTGTCACAGCAACAGAGCAGCGACCCCAACCAAATCCTCCCAGATTCAGATAAAATGGGAAATATCTTTGAAATACAATTATTTTTCCTAATTTGTGGAATTTTAAAAACTGTTTATTATTTTTATATTAATTTTAATAAAATATTACTAGTTTGGGATTGTTTTATTGTTCTTCTGTTTTTGCTTTTGCTTTTTAAACTATCTACTTAACTTCCGGGAAGATGGCGACCGGGTAGGCAGCAGAGAGAGAACCTCCCAGAGGATTACCACCCAAACAATGTAATATAGCAATATGAAGACAGAAATAAGGACTTCCGGGAAGAAGATGACCAGCCGAGAGAGCGAGTGCGGAGGGAAGAACGGCTTCAGCTCCTGAACCTGACAGAGAACGCGCTACTGGGACAAACTGCACCACACCGGGCAGCGCTCCGGGATCCTGCTCAGAACCCTACCCCTGCAGCCAGCGCTGCGCGAACTGGAGCAACAGCGACCGGCCAGCGGGATTTCTGAGTCGGGGAAAATCTCCATCCAGGGAAAAACATCTGAACGGCACTCCTGTCTGCACGATCACAGGGTGAGTTAACTGCACGCTCTCACCGGTTTTTCCTGAATCGGGAAGAAGCTCAGCCCAGCGAGAGACATCAAAGCAGCTTTAAGGACTGCGGGATCTCCCGGGTGGGAAGACCTACTTAGGCGCCCCAACGGGTTTTGTGAGGGGGGAAGAAGCTCCACCCAGGGAGGAACACCTGAGTGGCCTATCTGCAAGAATCCTGGGGTGGCGAGCTGTTTATTCGCCCCGGACAGGTCTTGGGGTAGGGAGTAGAAGCGGAAATCTCAGCAGACAGCTTAAGGGACATTCTTCCAAAGAGAAGTAACCATTGGAGCAGCCACTGCAGCAGACCTTCGCCTGCTGAACTGTCTGTGGAATTTATAGCTCCACATTTTGAATCTGATACCCAAAAATGGGAAAACAGAGGAACAAAATGCAGTCTCAAAACTCAACCCCACCCAGAACAAGTTTTGAATGTGAGGATACAGGGGAACCAGGAAATCACATACCTGCAAGTTATGAAACGATTGCATCCGAAA